>JAVIWB010000855.1:0-178385 GCA_031893035.1 Dermolepida albohirtum | reverse complement strand
AACCTCAATTTTTCCAAAGGGGTATACTCGCAAAAATTTGTATTTTTCAAAAGTTGCCGAAAATTAACAAATGTTCGTCTGCTGACATTTTCAAAAGCGCTAAAAACAATTCTGAAGTCAAAATATATCCAGCTGTTCCAGTTTAATCCTGGGACAATGAGAGACTGGGAAAGCCGTAGCTAAATCTGACCTTTTGAAGGTGTCAATGAATTATCTTTAAAGTATGAACGATTTTGGTATAAAAAGTGGTAAGTTAGTTCTTTTCCCGTAGCAATATATTCAACATTTTTTATTTTGACAAAAACCTCAATTTTTCCAAAGGGGTATAGGTATTTTTCAAAAGTTGCCGAAAATTAACAAATGACATTTTCAAAAGCGCTCAATTCTAGCTGTTCCAAGTTTAACGATTTTGGTATAAAAAGTGGGACAATGAGAGACTGGGAAAGCCGTAGCAAAATCTGACCTTTTGAAGGTGTAAATGAATTAGCTTTAAAGTATGAACGATTTTGGTATAAAAAGTGGTAAGTTAGTTCTTTTCCCGTCCAGAACTACTGCTCCACGTAGCACGAAGGCTATATTCAACATTTTTTATTTTGACAAAAACCTCAATTTTTCCAAAGGGGTATACTCGCAAAAATTTGTATTTTTCAAAAGTTGCCGAAAATTAACAAATGTTCGTCTGCTGACATTTTCAAAAGCGCTAAAAACAATTCTGAAGTCAAAATATATCCAGCTGTTCCAGTTTAATCCTGGGACAATGAGAGACTGGGAAAGCCGTAGCAAAATCTGACCTTTTGAAGGTGTCAATGAATTATCTTTAAAGTATGAACGATTTTGGTATAAAAAGTGGTAAGTTAGTTCTTTTCCCGTCCAGAACTACTGCTCCACGTAGCACGAAGGCTATATTCAACATTTTTTATTTTGACAAAAACCTCAATTTTTCCAAAGGGGTATACTCGCAAAAATTTGTATTTTTCAAAAGTTGCCGAAAATTAACAAATGTTCGTCTGCTGACATTTTCAAAAGCGCTAAAAACAATTCTGAAGTCAAAATATATCCAGCTGTTCCAGTTTAATCCTGGGACAATGAGAGCGCAACGTCATTCACCTTTACCAATAACTAATTCTCTATTAATTTCGATTACGCAGTCGATTTTTTTTCAATGTAACAATTAGGCATTTTTTCCGTGAGCATACGGAACGATTTTGACCGCAAACAAACAACGACGGTGCAATTAATCTATTATTGCCTTTTAATTAATGTACTTTATAATAAGATCCGATACCGCTCACGATAACCCATACCGACACAGAAAGTCGAAGACTGTATAGAGTATGGATGGTGGATGAGTATCGTCCGTCCATATTTGTAAAGGAATATGTTCTTGATCGAGATGCGATCGAATAATTTATTATGTTCGACTGTGTTTGATGGGATACTCTGAAAGGTTGGGTTATAGATGAGTAATTGTTATGAAACACCGTATAGGTTCTCATAAGGTTAGACTTTGGACATGTGAACATACGATGAAGCAATTAGTCCCGGATGATCTGGACAGCCTTGACACTATATTACTTATAAGGAAGGACCGACATTAATGAAGCTAAATGTCAAAATATTTTGAATACAGTGTAATTATGGAGAGTATAATGGAATGACGTAGATATTTACTTTTAAAAATGTTTTGAATTTATTATCGGCTGTATTTGTTCATGATATACAGTAGTGTGCATAAGTAAGGGACCACTTGCCCAAAAATTCAATTCTTTAACAATATTTGTTGTTGTCTTAATATTAAAAATACTATAAAAGTAATTGCATGTAACTGAAAAATAATAAAGATCGTATGAGAATAAATTCTATAAGTCGTTTAGGACGCGTTTTGAGCTATCAACTTTGCTAACGTTAGACGAAAATGTGTTCAATTGAAAATTTCCAAACCTCAAACGTGGCCGTAAGAGCTTGGGAGGTGATGAACGTTCGGGACGTCCAAAAACTGTAACTACTGACGATAACATCGCTAAAGTTAACCAATTGGTGCTAGACGACCGTCGAATTAAAGTGAGAGAGATATTAAAGGCTATGAATATGTCCAAAGAACGTGTTTGTCACATATTAAATCAAGATTTAGGCATGAGAAAGCTGTCCGCACGTTGGGTGCCGCGTTTACTAACGTTAGACGAAAAACGTGTTCGAATGAACATTTCCAACGCTCTGTTGACGCAGTTTAGGCGCAATAAGTACGAGTTTAGGCGTCGATTAATTATTGTAGATGAAACTTGGATACACCATTATACGCTCGATACAAAAATATAGTCAAAATAATGGACTGCAAAGTGGGAACCAGCTTCAAAAAAAGCAGAAACTATTTTTTCGGTTGGGAAAGTGATGGCGACTATTTTTTCGGATAGTCATGGAATTATCTTAATCGATTATCTTCAAAAAGGAAAAACTATTACAGGAGCATACTACGCATCATTACTTGACATGCTGAAGGCAAAAATTGTGGAAAACCGGCCACATTTGCAGAAAAAGAAAATCCTGTTTCACCAAGACAACGCGCCGTCTCACACCATGGCGAAAATCTACGAATTACGCTTTCAACTGCTTGACCATCCGCCTTACTCACCAGATCTAGCCCCAAGCGACTTCTTTTTGTTTTCTCATCTAAAAATTGCTCTGGGAGGACAGAGATTTTCGTCAAATGAGAAGGCAATCACCTTCGTGAACAAATATTTTGCATAGAAAAGCGCCGAGTACAGGAGCATCGCTGGGAGAAGTGTGTAGAGTTACAAGGAGACTATGTAGAAAAATAAATATAAATTTTAAGAAAGAATGTCTACTAACTTTGTTAGGTAGGAAAGTTTTCGGACCACCCTCGTACTAACGAATTTATTCTCGGTATGGATTATGCTATCGTTATGCGATACTGTAAAAGTTGAAAAACCATTACATCCTGTTACAAACATAATTTAATTTCCGTTTTTGATATTCGGTTGAATTCATTTCTACTATTCCTTGTTACTCTTAACGTTCTTTCGTATCTGCTAGCTGAAGAATCATTACGATCGATGTTGATCTCGTTGATATTTTAATTTTGTTTAATCATAACTCCGAGAGGATTTTAAATAGATATTAGATCTGTTCCATAATGCGATTTATGGCGTGTTAAAGGACTCGAAGTTACACTGCCTGGTGGCTTAATTGGTAAAGCAGTCGTCTAGAAAACGGCAGATAGAGGTTCGAGGCCTTCTCCAGCGCAGAAATTTTATAATTTATTTCTGTGTATTTAATTAACGATAGAATAGCAGAAAATAATATAATTTTCAGTTCTTGAGTTATTTATTAGTCACTTACTGCCTGTTCTTTTACCTCTAGCTTCATTAAGGACTCGCTGTAGGGTTAACAATCATTGTTTATTTATATTCGTTTATCCGGAACCTCGAGATCCTTTTTCAGTTTTATAAATTTTTCTTCGATAATAAATTGTACTTTATCTATATTAACTTGTTTTCTATAATAACTATCGTATTACTTTTATCTGCTATAATGGTTGTGAGGTTAGAATTTTTAACTTTACACTATATTTGTTTAATAATTAACTTTTTAGCGGAACTACTTTTGACTGTTTTCTAGGACGGCTGGTGTTAGAGTTATTTCTCTGTGAACTGCAATTTCTTCATTATTTATAACAACGGGAGAAAACGGTGTGTATTCTGGGCCATAATTTAAGACTTTAGTTTCTTCCTCATTAAAAGTCTAATCAGTAAATAGTTCCTGAATCTGAGATGGAAATCATAAGTGGAATAACTGGGAGCAATTTCTTGCTTTATGGAGATACTTCTTTTTGTTTAGCAAGATTTTCAATTTTCTTACTTCGTTGTGGGCGTTGGACATGTATTTCCTCCGCTACTTTTCCCCGGACTATGTCATCTAGCGTATCAAATTCTAGTTGGTATAGTTTGCAAAATAAGTCTGTGTGTAATCTGATACGTAGACTTCCGCGGTCGTGGTCCATACTATCTGCTTCTGGGCTTCTGGGCTGGAACTGCGTTACTGGTATAACTGCCGACGTTTCGTACCCACTTGTATGGGACATATTCAGGGCTCAACGCTGCTGTTCCAGCCCGCAAGCCCACAAGCAGATAGTAAGTCTGTGTGTATATCAAAATGACTCAAATTCTGCTTCAAGCGAAGAGACAACTTTAAACTTCATTCCAAAATCTTACATGCAGAATTATCTTACAATCAACTATTTGGAATGCGTATAGTTAAAACAAATTTCTTGTCGCTGAAGAGTGAATAATTGCGAGTTTACTCCTGTGAGTGTTTTAATAAGTGGTGCTATTTTCTTGTGTACTTCGCGTCCATATTTTTGCAACTCATTAATTTCTTTTATTATTAAAATTACCAATGAAGGACGTATCTTTTTAATCTCTTTTAATAGGATTATTAAACTGCCATCCAGATCATTTGCTTAACTGTTAGTAATAGGTTAAACACTTAATCTACTCTGTTTCTTATGTTTCTCATACATATTTCTCTCGTTATGAACATCTATCGCTACGTGTAAGTATGTATATTTATAAACTTATACGAGTTCGTATATGTCTTACGCACACACACGCGTACGTATATGCTTGCCGTTTTGTTTCTGTGCTCTGATACATTCAGATGCGTTACCGAGCGTACGTTATGCGACACTAACACTATATAAAACCGACACACCGAGAGAGAGCCGGATAAAAAATGATCCACAAATATCTCAACTCCACATATCAGTGTCGGAAGTTAAAGGGGCAGCTAAACGATCATTACCAGATATTTATTACTTGTGGCGTTTAGCAGATTAATAACCATCTATCATTGCGACAGGACGGCTACCACCCCGCTATTTAACATTCCACGCGGGTAAAAATACTGTCTGCGACCGTCGAATAATGAATACATCTTTTAACACGGATATACCCACTCTTTTCCGTCTCTATATACGCTATAAGCCGAAAATAAAGTGAGTTTTCTGGCGCATCTGGTCTTTTATCTTTTCACGTTTGTTCTTTCTTTCGTACGACGACGGCGTATTTTTAGTTTTTTTTCCGCGTGGATTTTTTTCTTAATAGTTTCTTTGCAATTACACGAAAAACACTTAAAGTATGTATATTTTATTGAATGCTTTATGTATTCTTGCCATGCCTCGCGTCTAAATATATCGTTACGTGCCTACTTAAATTACAGAGGTTAATAAATGAAAGCAGTTTGTTAGAAGAAATATATTAATGTGTAAAAGTCATAGTTTAAAAGTTATAAATAAGATAAAGATCGTCAAACTTCTGATTAGAAGTTTTAACAAGAAGTTTCTGTAAATATAGTAGCTATGAAAAGAAATTTAGAAACGCTTCGGAACTACACTGTTCAAAACAATTGAAGGATATTTGAATAAATAATAATAAAATAAATAAGTAAATAATATAAGATGCGCATATATTTTTTTATTTGCAACCGTAACGCTTTTAAACAAGAAACGGAATGCATTGACGGGTTTCAACTTTTACAGCGCCACGGTGCAGCGCCTGTGCGAACCGCCACTGCTTGAGGATATAAAAGCGCGTATGTGAACCTTCTCGACTACCCTAAACCGTCACTTACACCGGTAATAGACTATCCAACACAACACTCCAAATACAAACGACCAAGAATGGAAATCGACAGCGAGAATAATGTAGAACAATAATTGAATCAACATCAAGATTATTCATAATAAAGATTGCGAGTAAAAGGACTGAGGCCTAACTCAAATTAACAAAAAGAAGTCGATGTCGATCTCGACTACAGTTAGATTTTACCATTTTCTGTATCATAGCTAATTCTTTAACTGTAATTACGGGTAATAATGGAAATGCAGTTCAATTGGAAAGTGGACGGAGACAGCAAGCTGTTGCTGATGTTTTTTCAGTTAGCCGAAGTGTCATTTCGCGTTTGTGGAATCGGCTTTTAGAAACTGGAAATGTTCAGAGAAGACGAGGACAAGGACGTCCAGCTTCTGCGATTTCAAGAGATGATCGATACCTAGCAGTATTTGCAAGTAGAAATTGCACTCATAACGGAACGCACTTTAGGAGTGAGCTTGCTGCTACTACGGGAAGAGTAGTATTAATTCAAACAATAATAAATCGTCTTCATAACGTTGTAATGTATGTATGTTCGAAGACCCCTAATATGCGTTCCACTAACTGCTCTTCATAAAAGATCGCGAAGAATATGGGCTGAGCAGTATAGAAATTGCAATCACGATGATTGGATACAAGTATTGTTTTGTGACGAATCCAGATTCATCTTAAATCCGGAGAATAGGCGCAGTTTAATTTAACGTGCATCTGGAACACGTAATCAGCCACATTAGTTCGAGAAAGGCCGCAATATGAAGGTGGGAGTGTAATGGTATGGGCTGGGGTAAGCGCTGGAGGTCAGACAGACATTTATGCGATACAGAATGGAAACCTGACTACTCAGAGGTATCTGGATGAAATTTTGAGACCCATTGTTTTTGCGTACGCTGGCGGTATGGGTGAAAGATTCATTTTAATGGATGACATTGCTTGTCCACATAGAACAAACATGGCGAACAACTGGATTAAACAATTGGGAATCAATAGAACTTGGCACCAAATTCTCCTGATGGTAATCCTCTCGAATATGATTGGGATGTCTTAGGAAGACGTGTTGCAGCAAGAAATATGCCATCGCGTACAATTCAGGAACTTCAAATTGCTCTGATAGAGGAATGGAATAATATTCCACAAGAATTTTTTGATGTCATGATTTAATTAATGCCGATAAAATGTTAAACCTTTATTACCGTTCGTGGAGATCATCCACATTATTAACAATAGATTTTTCGTCATTTCATCAATGAAATTTCTTATAAAGCCTCGTAATTGTGTATTCATTTAATGATATTTATACACTCTAGTGCCATAGTAGCTTTATAATCTGCACAAACAAGTTCAAACGCGTCAACGCGTTCGGTTTCTTATTTAAAAACGTTGTAGTTAAATACAAAAATATTTGCAAGGTGCTGCATTCTTTATTTATTCTATTACCATTTTTCCAAATATCCCCTAATTATTTTGAGCAGTATAGTTAATATCCAGTGGTAATTCTTAAAAGACCTCCGTTCCACACTTTGATATTTTATAAGTCTGATTTCATTACGACGTCACCATAAATTATCTCTCTCACTAATGTTTTTACTTTTCTGACTCATAGTTTGACTTTTTTTGCAGTTTCTTTTACACTTCTTAGCGACTTTATCTATAACTAGAGCTGGAATACTTTACCCACGGGCCAGGATCGTAACAAGGTGAATGTACGACCAAACGGGCGACCCTAAACTATATCACTTATATTTAGTTTTATAAATAACACAAATTATTCTCAACTGCTATTGCGTAGGGCAAAATGGATAGGACTGACAAAATATCTGCAGCATTATGTAAGCTTCCACAGTCTCGAAGAGCAAAGACCACCGTGCTGAAAATATGTTTTTATATTTAGTAAATGACCGCTCGATATCTAAGGATGTCGAGCCTGTCCTGTGGGAACGAATCCCAACTCTTTCCATAACTGAAATGAATAGAGGGAGCTTAGAGGCCCACCTTGTTTTACTTCCATTGTATAGTGACAAACTCTTCGGCAATTAATTGTTCATTTTTATTATATTGCCTGTGACACTATAGATGTTTTCAATGTTTCTGATTAATTTAATATTCATTGTCCTCCTAACGAGTACATGGCAGATTTTTCTTCTTGGACGGTGTTCTTTTCGTAATATTTAAATTTGACGAAGTTAAAATTACGCATGCTACGTTATATACGCAGTGTGCATTTTGGCTTTCGATGGTACAGATCGCGTATGGTATTTGCTTCGTGCGAGTTTTTGGCGTAATTTTCCAGGCGTGCACTATTTAATTATCTGCTGATGATGACAAAGTTGTCGAAATATGTGTACAGAATACGAAAATTAATGTGGAAAGGGGAGAGGGCGTTACTGTTAAAAGAGAACAATTAAAAATACACTTATTCCAAAACTAGTGGAATTTTATGTTTGTAAAAGTAATAATACTTAAGAACAAAATATGTTAAATATAAGGTTTTCCAATAGGGATGATATGATTTTGAAGTGACATTTCGGCCATTTGTAATATGTCATGATCTGTCATTTGTTTTTCATTGTATTCAGTAGTGTTTCCAATTTCATCATGGAGAGATATACGCAAGAACAACGTTTACAAATTATTCAGTTTTATTATCAAAGTAATCGTTCTCCAATTGCAACTTTTCGTGCGATTTTGCTATTTTATGGTCGTAATAATCGTCCAAGTGTGCTCGCTATTCGTCGAATTGTTAAAAATTTTGAGGTTATATTTTCTTTACATAATTTTCAAGTGCCAAAAAGACAAAGAACCGCTCGAAGTAATGCAAATATTGCTGTCGTTCAGGCAAGTGTTACTGAAGACTGTAATTTGTCGATTCCAAGACGTTCTCAACAATTGCGACTGTCTCAAACCACAACCTGGCGGATTTTGAGAAAGGATTTGGGTTTGCATCCCTATAAAATTGTTCTCACTCAAGAACTGAAGCCATTGAAACACCGTAAACGTCAAGAATTTGCTGATTTTGCCTTGGAACAACTTGAAAACGATAACGATTTTTTTAAGAAAATCATCTTCTCTGATGAGGCTCACTTTCATCTGGATGGTGTGGTAAATAAACAAAACTGTCGATTCTGGTGCGAAGAAAATCCACAAATTATTTATGAAAAACCATTACATTCACCTAAATTGATAGTTTGGTGTGCTTTTTGGTATGGTGGAATCATCGGTCCGTACTTCTTTCAAAATGAAGCTGGTAACACCGTTACTGTCAATGGAGAGCGGTATAGATTGATGATAACTAACTTTTTATGGCCGACATTGGAAGAAGTTGATCTTGACAACATTTGGTTCCAACAAGACGGCGCTACGTGCCACACAGCAAATGCAACAATAGAATTATTGCGAGAAAAGTTTGGAGATTCGATTATTTCAAGAAATTGTGATATTGAATGGCCTCCAAGAAGTTGTGATTTAACACCATTAGACTATTTCTTGTGGGGTTATTTGAAGGCATTGTGTTACGGTTTATTTTTCATTAGCTTTATAATGTGCACAAATAAGTTCAAACGTGCCAATGCGTTCGGTTTCTTATTTAAAAACGTTGTAGTTAAATATAAAAATATTTGCGAGGTGCTACATCCTTTATTTATTTATTCTGTTACCATTTTTTTCAAATATCAAATTGTTTTGAGCAGTGTAGTTAATATTCAGTGGTAATTCTTTAAAGACCTCCGTTCCACACTTTGATATTCTATAAGTCTGATTTCATTAGGGCGTTAGCATAAATCATTTCTGTCACTAATCCTTTCAGTTTTCCAACTCATAATCTCACTTTTTTGCATTTTCTTTTATATTTCTTAGCGATTTGATCTATAACTAGAGCTGAGATACTTTATCCGCGGGGTAGGATCGTAACAAGGCGAATGGAAGATCAAAAAAGTGAAAAATACAGTCGTAGTGGTCGTTCACAAGAAAATATTGGTTTGGTTCGTGAAAGTGTTGCTGAAGATCCTGAAATATCAATTAGACTACGTTCACAACAATTTGGGCTTAGTGGATCAACAACATGGCGTATTTTACACAAGGATTGAGCTCTGAAGGCATACAAGGTTCAAATAACACAGGAACTGAAGCCATTAGATCATTTGAAACGTCGTTCATTTGTCAATTTCATCATTGAATAACCAGTTGATTTTCCTCAAAAAATAATGTTTTCTGATGAGGCATATTTTGAACTTGGTGGCTATATTAATAAACAAAATTTCCGTATTTGGGGTGAGGAAAATTCACAAATTATTCCTGAGAAACCTATGCATCCTAAACGAGTTACTGTTTGGTGTGCATTGCGGTCAGGTGGTGTAATTGGATATTACTTCTTTGAAAATGCTGCTGGTGAAGCTGTAACTGTCAACGTTGATCGATATCGTTGCATGATAACCGAATTTTTGTGGCCTGAATTATTGAATATTGATCTAGAGGATATGTGGTTTCAACAGGATGGCGCTACACCTCACTTTGCACAAGAATCAATTGATTTATTGAGACAAAAATTTCCGGGACGTGTAATCTCAAGAAACGGTGATGTTAATTGGCCACCAAGATTATGTGATTTGACACCGTTAGACTATTTTCTTTGGGGTTATGTGAAAAATCAGGTTTATAAAAACAATCCACAATCAATTCCTGCTGTGGAAGATGAAATTATTCGTGTCCTTGGTGAGATAGAGCCTCAATTATGTCAAAATGTCATTGAAAATTTTAACAAAATAGTGGACGTCTGTGGAGCTGCAAGAGGAGGCCATTTGGCAGACATTATTTTTCGCATATAAATGTCATAACTGATACTTCCATTATTAATAAAAAGTTTTTGAAAGTGAATGCAAATTGTGTGCTTTATTTATTCTTTAAAAAAATCGCGAAATTTGAAACATCCTTTACAATGGCTAGAAATGTGTTAAACAAAATGAAAGTTTCGATGGTATTAGTAATCGATAAATTAAAATCGGTCGTATTGATTATGAACTACGGCGGACAGATACGAGAGGGCGTTAAGTGTTAAAAAAGAACAATTAAAAATATACTTATTCCAATACAAGTGGAATTTTATGTTTGTAAAAGTATGTTAATAATACTTAAGCACAAAATATGTTAAATACTAAAAAAAAGTCAAATGAAATATAACAACTTTTAACAAAGGCCGTCCGAGTTGTTATTGTGCCAGCGTGAGGTAGCTAATGTTACAGGTGCAAGTTACATACCGGTGCAGATGAGTAATTATTTATTCGCACTAATTGGTGTCACGAATATCGAAAACTGTGAGAGTCTGGAATATCTAAAAACCGGGAGCACACGAAACCGGCGCTTTAATTGACCCAATCGTCCGGGTACAACCGATTTCACCTTCTCTTTCCATTAATTAACACATGGATCAATAAGTCCCGAGACTAACAATGAAAACAACATTTTTTTTGCAAAATTTTTTTTTATTCATCAACATAATCACCTTTTAGGGTGATACAATGGTTCCAACGCTTTTCCAATTTTTCAATACCATGTTTATAAAAAAATTTATCTTTCGCTTCAAAATAAGCTTCAGTTTCAGCGATGACCTCCTCATTTGAGCCAAATCTTTTTCCCTGGAGCATTTTTTTAAGATCAGCAAAGAGCCAGTAGTCACTGGGGGCTAAATCTGGCGAATATGGGGGGTGGGGAAGCAGATCAAAACCCAATTCGTTCAATTTTGCCATTGTTTTCATCGACTTGTGGCAGGGTGCATTGTCTTGGTGAAAAAGGATTTTTTTTCTCTGCATGTGCGGTCGTTTTTTTGCGATTTCCTCCTTCAAACGCACCAGTAAGTCAATATAATAATCACTGTTGATCGATTTACCTTTTTCGAGGTAGTCAATGAAAATCACGCCATGTGTATCCCAAAAAACTGACGCCAGGACTTTGCCAGCTGACTGCTGCGTTTTCGGACGTTTCGGACGGCTTTCGCCAGCTGTGCGCCACTCAGATGACTGCCGCTTCGACTCTGGAGTGTAGTGATGTATCCATGTTTCGTCCATGGTCACGTAACTACGCAAGAAATGTTTTTTGTTGCGAGTAAATAGCGATAAACAGCTTTCTGAATCATCGACTCGTTGCTGTTTTTGTTCCATCGAGAGCAATCGCGGCACCCACTTGGAAAAAACCTTTTTCATGCTCAATTTTTCATGAAGCATAGTAAATACACTTCCATATGATATCTGTGTCACCTCAGCAATCTCACGGAGCTTCACTTTACGATCTTTCATTATAATTTTTGTCACTTCACTCACATTTTCCGGTGTAACGGCTTCCACAGGTCTACCCGAGCGTTCCGCGTCATTTGTGTCGGTACGACCACGTTTAAACTCGGCAAACCACCGACAAATCGTTGCTTTTGATGGACAAGAGTCCGGGTAACATTTTTCAATCCACTGTTTTGCTTGCGTGGTGTTTTTACCCATTAAAAAACAATGTTTTATCAGAACACGAAACTCGGTTTTTTCCATTGTTTAAACAAACTACAAAACGACTTTACTCCAACCTCGATAACTCAGCTGTTTCTGGTCCGATCGACTTAAAATTTTGACACGTTTCAAGCAAAGGTTAGTACTCTAGAAAGACGTGGTTACTGGTTTACTTCGAGCGCCATCTATGGGTTAGTCTCGGGACTTATTGATCCATGTGTTATTAGTAATCGATAAATTAAAATCGGTCGTATTGATTATGAACTACGGCGGACAGATACGAGAGGGCGTTAAGTGTTAAAAAAGAACAATTAAAAATATACTTATTCCAATACAAGTGGAATTTTATGTTTGTAAAAGTATGTTAATAGTACTTAAGCACAAAATATGTTAAATACTAAAAAAAAGTCAAATGAAATATAACAACTTTTAACAAAGGCCGTCCGAGTTGTTATTGTGCCAGCGTAAGGTAGCTAATGTTACAGGTGCAAGTTACATACCGGTGCAGATGAGTTATTATTTATTTGCACTAATTGGTGTCACGAACATCGAAAACTGTGAGAGTCTGGAATATCTAAAAACCGGGAGCACACGAAACCGGCGCTTTAATTGACCCAATCGTCCGGGTACAACCGATTTCACCTTCTCTTTCCATTAATTAAAAGATTGTCATTTGAATAAAATTCTCATTGGAGGCGGTCGCTGTAGTGGCGTGGTACAGTCTCAGGGTTTCTTTTTTCTGATAAATACATGATATCTTAATGAGAACGATCAAAAATACGTACTTAATAATGACAGAGAAAATAAATTTAAATTTTGCCAACAATTGTTGTTGATTGCAACTAATAATTGACGAAAGATTAAATATAATTTCTGTATTTCCTCCAAATATATTGTATTTACAATTTGAAGTATTTACTAAGTCTTAATATGTAATATAGCTGTTCGTCTTCTTCTAAAGCCCTTGGTTTTGTAATTAATAAAAGTCTTGAATGATTTTTACATATAGATGGAGTCCTTAATACCATGGCTAAGGTGTACTTAAACTTAACCGAGCTTCGTAGAACCTGCAGTTTGGATTCTCCACTTATACGTATTTTATCATTCAAATTTTCTCGTGTATGTGATATGGTGTACGAAGGTGGTCCCAGAAGTACCGAATCCAACAAAGAAAACATAAAAATTTTGGAAAGAAATATATTTGTTTTTCAACATAATCTTCTTTCAGTTCTATACACTTTTCCCAGCGATGTTCAATAAGTTCGATAGCCTTTTTTATAATAAGAACTATCTTGCTTCTCAAAATAGCCATTAACTGCCGACATCGTTGGAAAATCTTTGATCGCTGAGCTATTTTTTCAAGTTCGTGAACAAAAACTAATCCGAGCGGGTTAAATCTGGCGAATGGGGTGCATGAGGTAGCAATTTGAACTTTAATTCATTAATTTTGGCCATTGCAATTTGCAGATTCGTGAGCTGGTACATTATTTTGATGAAATAACACTTTCTTCTTTGCCAAATGCGGACGGTTTTTGCTTGCGTTGGTAGTTTTTCTTTTTTCAAGATAGTCAATGAAAATTGTTCCACGCGCATCCCAAAAAAGCCAATGCCATGACCTTGCCTGCAGATGAAGTGGTGTTCGCCTTCTTTGGAGCCTGTTTTCTCCTTTGAGTTCATTGTTTTGATTGTTCTTTTGTCTCGAGTGTGAAGTTATGGACCCGTGTGTCATCCATGGTTATGAAACGGTGCAAAAATTCTGCTTTGTTGCTGTGAAACTTCGCTAAACACTCAGTTGAAACATCTTCACGACACTGTTTTTGCTCGAGTGTGAGCAAACGCCCTTCTTGCACGCAGCTTTCTCATGTCCAAATTTTCAGATAATATGCGATGCAAATATTTAAGTTTGGTGACCTTGTCGGTCAAGCTACTACTGAACCTCTTCCAATCTACCGGTTTGTATTATTTTGAATGAAAACAGATCACTTAGCACAGCAACTTCCCCGTACAATTTCTTTGCCTAAATGCCTTTTCGTCGCTGTGACACTAACTGGTTTTTGCCAATTAATATTTGTCCCTGCTGCAATTTCCGGCGCAGCTTTTCGACTATTTCTTTTACTTAACAAACCTATTACTCAATTTTCTGCCGGTGTTATTATTTTTGTTCGGCTCGACCGCCTTTTGTTACCAAGTTTCTTCATATATTTTAATATCACAGTCCACAGGTAATTTTCATGGAGCCTGTGGTTGATTAATTTAATCACTTAAGGTTGATACATAAACCCTTTCCACATTAATTTTCGTATTCTGTATACGTATTTCGATAAGTAAGTTGTCATCAACAGCGTGTGCGTTTTGGCTTTCGACGGTGCAGATTGTGTATGGAATTTGTTTCACGCGGATGTTTGCCGTAGTTTTCCAGGTGCGACACTGTTTAATTAACTGCCAATGATCACAACTTAGTTGTCGAAATACGTATACAGAATACAAAAATTAATGTGGAAAGGGGTTATATCAAGTTGTTACATATGAAATGTCCGATTTTGTAAGGAATAAAGAAAAGTCTAAATTTAAAAAAATATAAATATTTATTCTGCAATATAGTCTCCATTTACATCAATAGTTTGTTGCCAACGGCCTGGAAGCTGAAAAATTCCCTTTGAAAAGAAATCTAGGTTTTGACGGCTCACATATTGATCAAACACTGCTATTACAGACTCCCGGTCAGGGAAGTCCCTATTTTTTAAGTGATTGTCTAAACTTCGGAAAAAATGAAAATCAGTTGACGAAAGGTCAGGTGAATAAGGTGGGTGAGGGAGAATTTCGTAACCAAATTCCCAAAGTTTTTGGATTGTGTGTCGTGCAACATGATGTCTTGCATTATCATGAAGAAGTATGGGTCCATGTCTATTGACTAGTGAGGGCTGCAAGCGGCTCAATTTTCCATGCATAGTTTCCAGTTCGGCACAATAGGACGCTGCCGTGATGGTTTCACCAGGTTGCAAAAATGAATAGTGAATAATACCCTTACTGGTCCACCATACAGTCACCATAATCTTTCGCGGGTGAAGTGATGCTCGTGCATGCTGTCTTGGTGCTTCACCTCGATCTAACCATTGTCCTGACCGTCCCAGATTATCATAAAGTATCCACTTTTCGTCACACGTTACCCCTCGATGAAGAAACGGTTCAACTTTCTGTCGCCAAAGAGGTAGCCACCTCTAATCGACAGAACTTATTGGCTTCCGTTAATTGGTGCGGCACCCATCGATCGAGTTTCTTCACTTTGCCAATCGAAGAAAGGTGACGATTAATGGTGGCAATGGACACTTGAAATGTTTCTGCAAGGTTACGCACTGTTGTCGACGGAATACTTTCAACTTCTACACGCAGCTCGTCGTCATTAACGGTGCTAAGCGCATATCCGCGAGGCTCATTTTCCAAATCAAAATTTCCCTCGCTGGATTTTTTAAACCATCGCCGTAATGTGCGTTCATTACACGTGGTTTCACCGAACGTCTGATTAATTTCTCGCGTTGCTGCAGCTGCATTTAATCCCTTTTTAAATTGAAAGAGGTAAATTGCCCGAATATCTCCTGCCGACAGCATTTCCATAGGCGAGACAAGGACAGGTGTATTAATCTTTCCAAGAAATGGAACAGGTACACACTTCAAAATAAATACCCTTTTCTACAAATACAATAATAATTTTCACCAAAAACATACACGTGTTCACACAGGTGCGATTCAGTTCAGACTAAAGGAAAAAACGGATATTACATTTGTAACAACCTGATATATCAACCTTAATTGATTATATTGTATAATAGTCCACAGTTCTGCGTTAATGTTATTAACATTAATATAAATATCTGTTTATATTGAACTAAAAAATTATTAGCGGCCATATAATAGTAATGCATGTGCTAATTGCTGGACTGGGTTATTAAAAACATTTGTTACTATTAAACTCATCGTAAAAATAACGCAAAAACGTTCAAGCGTCTTCGAAATGATTCAAACATTAAAAACAAACATTGCGAACGAATATAAATAAATTGTGACCAAACAAATGAATGTTTATTTGAACATTTATTGGACTAATTAAAATTATCTTTTCTACTTTACCGTTAAACTCATTAAAATGCTCCAAAACGAACAGAAGGACATAAGAAAAAATAAAGACTCACCTTATATACTCCTTTACGATAAATTCTGACATTCAAAATGAGCCTGACAATTTGTTTAAAAGCGTACTGTTTAATTAGGTACGACTAATTATAAACCGAAAATTTAGTGGCTTGTATACACACATGGATATTTGTTTAAGGAGGGGCAAATAAGAAAAAAAAAACAAATAAATGCGTAATTATGTATTTGTGTTTTAATTGGTAAAAACTCGAAACGGTGACCGGCGTAAATTGGATTCGAAAAAAAGTTGTTTTAAATTATTATGTAACGACGTGAAATACGAATAAATGTAACACAAAATGACAGTAACGACATAGAATAATAACGGGTGTTTTTTTAGAGGTATAGAACTTTAAGTTGGCAACACTTTTTTAACTGGCGGCCATTTTGTCAGCTGTTAAGTGATTTATATTTAGTTTGGTTTGTCATTTCAACATGAATAGACTGACGCCTGATAACGCTTGCAAATTGTCCAAATTTATTTTGAAAATCATGGTTCTGTTCGAAATTCGTATCGCGCACTACGTCAATATTACGGTCAACATAATCGTTCATCAGAGCAATTAATTCGATTAACTATGGAACGTTTTCGCACCACGTATACTCTAAATGATAACACGCATCCAGAGAGACGTCGTACAGTGCGTACAGAAGAAGTCATTGCTGCTGTAGAGCGTAGCGTAGAGGAAGACCCGAATCAGTCTATCCGCCATCGTGCACAGGAATTGGATATGTGTCCATCCACTTTATGGAAGATTTTGCGGAAAGATCTAGGTTTGCGTGCTTACAAAATCCAACTCGTGCAAGAATTGAAGCCACACGATCACCTAGCAAGGCGTAGATTCGGTGAATGGGCCCAAAACAAGATTGCCGTTGATCCCGATTTTCATAATCGAATTTTGTTTAGCGATGAAGCTCACTTTTGGTTGAATGGATACGTCAATAAACAAAACTGCCGTATTTGGAGTCATGATAATCCTCAAGTGTATGTTGAGACACCGTTATATCCAGAAAAACTGACTGTTTGGTGAGCTTTATGGGCTGGTGGAATAATTGGTCCGTACTTCTTTAGAAACGAAGCTGGCCAGAACGTTACAGTCAATGGTGACCGCTATAGAGCCATGATTACTGACTTCTTCGTTCTTCAATTGAACAATCATGATGTGCAGGAGTTGTGGTTTCAACAAGACGGCGCAACATGTCACACAGCTCGTGCCACAATTGATTTATTGAAGGAAACGTTTGGTAACCGCATAGTTTCACGTTTCGGACCCGTGAATTGGCCTCCAAGATCGTGCGATTTAACGCCGCTTAACTATTTTCTGTGGGGATATGTGAAGTTGCTAGTCTACGCCGATGAGCCCGAAACGATTGACCACTTGGAGGACAACATTCGCCGCGTTATTGCCGATATACGGCCACAAATGTTGGAAAAAGTCATCGAAAATTGGCCCTCCAGATTAGACTACGTCCGAGCCAGCCGTGACGGTCATATGCCAGAAGTCATATTTAAATTATAATGCCAGAAGATTATCTTTCGAATAAAGTAAATTTCATGTCAATTTAAAAAAATCATATTTGTTTTATTCCATTTCAAAGTTCTATACCTCTAAAAAAAACACCCGTTATAATAATAATATATGAATTTTAGGTTAATATCGAATTAATCAAAAAAGGGAAAAACACCTTCGACAATTCAATGCTCGTACTCTGTATACGTAAAACAACTAGGCTGTCATCATCAGCAGATAATCGCAGTGTCGCACCTGAAACCATAGCAAAACCTGCGCAGAAATAAAATCCGTACCAGACTTACACAGTCGTAAACCAAATATGAACAGTGTATATTTGATGCTGTGCGCAAGATCATCAACGAAGATCGACATGTGAAATATTGCTAGATTGAAGCATTGTTGGGGATTTCAAAGACTTTAATTCAAAAAATTTTGCATAAAGAATTGTGTGTAAAAAAATTAGTTTCCCGTTGGATACCGTATCTGTTGCCTGAAGAACAGAAAACAGCTAGGGTGAACTGCTGTCAAAAAACTCGCTCCAACACCGGAAACTCTAAAAACGTGTACATTACCAATGGTAATGAATCTTGGATTTACTCACACAGGTCAGAAAATAAACGCCGACAAAAGTCGTCCATTCTCGAAGTGTGTCCAAAAATTTGGTCGCAGCATTTGCCTCGAAAGAAGGTTATTTAGCAACAATTCCTCTACAAGATCAAAAAGCTGTTAGTACTGATTGGTATGCAACGCGAGCGAGTTTAATTAAAACCCATTAACACCCACTGTACCATCAATAGTACACAACTTAAAGTTGAAGTAAAAATTATATAATGTTGTTTTTTACTCTGGCAACGCTTTTTACCAGTCAACAAGAGTACAAACAAATCCCACGTATCTATTATGAAACATAGCTAAAAAATAACAATAAGGGTAATCCCCGTTTTATGCTAGCGATATATTTCTAGTTGGGTTGTGATTGCTTATTTAGTTTATTTTACGTCAGTTGGCTTTCAAAATTGTTGAATAGCATTGTATTTACTTGATAACATCTTATTCTAATAAAAACAATATAAAACTGTTTACTTCGCATTGAGTTGTTCGTGCTATAACATAAAAATTGAAATGGGCGTTTGAGGTAAGATTGAGTAGTACAGTGAAGTTGTCTTTATTTTTGCGCTGTGCCTTAGAGTTAAAGCTTTCATTGGTTTTTCGGTTGTTTTTTTTAACCAGCGACTTGCAATTAATATTATTAAAAAAAATACTTCGAATGGTATAAAATGGCTAACCGACGCAACAAAAATTATTTTGGGTTAGAAGAAGCAATACATGACATAATTAACTAAGATAGTGAAAATGACGCTACTTACGATGTCTTTATGCTACCACCAAATCCAGATATTATTACCGACGAAGAAGAAGGTGAAGACGACAACTTGCATGGAAATAAATTACCTAGAGATGTGCCTGGTAATATAGAAGTTGTTACTCACAGACATATTGCTATTGAAGATCAATGGAGTAGCGATGACGAAGAGCCCCTCAGAACATTCGCGGCATCTACTTCACGGAATATGCCAAAGAGAAGAAGATTTGAATCTAGTGCTGCGTCACCAACTTGGAGAAAATGTGCTCCCTATTATTCCGTCTTTTCATCTACTCCAGATCAAAAATATATTGAAGATCGGCGTGCTAATGTTTCCCAAATTTTATAAGACATGACCCCTGTGAAAGTTTCGAGCGTCTTTTTGACGATGAAGTGTTAGAGCTTATAACATCGCAAAGTACAATATATGCCGGACAAAATAATAGGCACGATAATTTCTTTACCAAAGATGAACTCCGTAACTTCTTGGGCATACTTATACTTACCGGATATCATAAATTACCTAGTGAGAGGTCATATTGGAGCTTAGATGACGACCATGGTGTGCCATTAGTTTCAGAGTGCATGTCCAGAAGCAGATTCTTGGAAATTAAAAGTAACCTTCATTTTGCAGATAACACTTCGGCTATGACATCAAATGATAAGATGTTCAAAATGCGACCACTTTGTGAAATTTTGCAAAAAATAATTTGTCAGTTCGGAATCCTACAAGCAAATTTATCGATTGACGAATCAATGGTGAAATACTTTGGCCACCATTCAGCCAAACAATTTATAATGGGTAAGCCTGTGCGATACGGATATCGTAATTGGGTGTTGACCAGCTTCGATGGTTACTGTTACACATTCGATATATATATTGTGGAAAAACTTCCGAAGCTACCACTGATCCCCTTGGCTCTCGCGTTGTAAAGGGTTTACTGGCTAAAGCGCCAACAAAACCAGAAGAACATGCTGTTTACTTTGACAATTTTTTTACGAACTACGACCTTCTGTTAGATCTGAAAAGCCTTGGATACAGAGCTACTGGAACCTTGTGCGAAAATAGAACAAAACGGTGTCCATTGATTCCAGCAAATGATATGCGTAAAAAGCCTAGAGCTGAATATGACCATAGCTTTGATAAGGAAAACGAAATTCTTATGGTTAGGTGGAAGGACAATAATGTTTGCACGATTGGGACGAATTTCGATACTTTAGAGCCTATGGGAAAAGTTAAAAGATGGTGTTCTATGAAGAAACAAAAAGTCGATGTAGCTGTACCTCATGTTTTCCAAAGTTACAATAAATTCATGGGAGGGGTAGATCTAATGGATCAGAGTATAGGAATGTACCGAGTTGCAGTGAGAGGTAAGAAGTGGTGGTGGGTCTTTACTTACGTAGTAGACATGACTATCTCAAACGCATGGAGATTATACTGTATTACAAACCCCGATGTTCGTGTTGATCAGTTATGGTTTCGCAGACATATAGCACGAACATTTCTTAGCGACAAAAAGGAAAAAAATCGAGGCAAACGTCTTCTAGAATTGAAGTGAGGACAGAAAAAATAATGGCCACAACCCTCAAAAAATTCCAAGCCAACTTAGATGTGTTATGTGCTCAAATCGAGTGAAAACATCATGTGATAAGTGCCTGAAAACGCTTTGTTTGAAAAGAGGATGTTTTGCAAAATACCATTCCTAAGCGCCCATTGTACTAAACTTAGTACACCTTTAAAAACACAATTTTAATTTTCTTTTTTCGTTTTTTTCTTTCATAATATTTTAAGAAAAGTATTTTAAAACTGATATTAAAAATTGAATTATTAAAAATGTTCATGGTTTTAATTTGGGCGTTAATGGGTTAAGAAGAATACCGTAAAGTATTAAGGCCTCCCTCCTGAGAATTATAATACATTTACAATTAGAAATACCAAATAAGTAGCATCTCTATTTGAATGAAATTAAATTAAAAATGTAAAATAAAGATATTCTATCCAAAAAATTATGCGTACCCATTACAATTTAACAATCTCTGAAGTTCTCAAACTCTATCCTTTGTGTAATCTGTAAGGTTGGTAATAAAATACACCGATACCAAACAAACGATACAGAAACATATAGTGAATTTCAAAGAATATAACTAACGTAACTCTGAGAAGGCATCGCGATAGAGAATCAGATACGAAGATCACTATCTCGACAGCCGACGATCGACGATCATAATATAACAGAAATGATCCACTCTAATTGCCCATAACGGATGCCATGGTATAACGATTACCTTGCTAATAAGTTCAATACACTCAGAATGCGCAAGTCGACTAGTTACCTACCACGTAAAGTATCTTGTCTCCAACTAATTAGTGTAAGAAATCTGACTAAATTGCCGCAACAGTGGACAAAACAATACCCAAACGATGCATGATGAAAATGACGATGTCGTTGCGCGCAAAAAAAGATCAATACAAAGGCTGAACGGCTCCGGGGCATGTATTAATGTGGAAATAGTGATGAGGACAGTTTGTTTTACAGTTATTAAGTTACATTGAATGAGCTGCTGAGTGAGAATGGTCGAACGCGCCGGATTTGTGTAAGATCTTGCCTGTCGGAGACTTTCTAGGAATTTACAAGTCGATATCTGAAAACTGATTGGCCGGGTAATTGATGATAATGAAACCCGGACTCGCTCGGGGAGTTTACTTGAGCGCTGCCATCTATGTACGTACGGTGGGCAGCAAAAACGGACGACACTTTGAAAAATTCAATTGAGCTGGGGTTCTTTAACGTCGCTACCAGGTTTAAATCACTCATCGATTGCTGTGATGTGTTTTCTTGAGATGCGATAGTTATTAGACTCGATCGTTCGATCCGATAGCTGCATCGTGTGGTAATAGGTACTCATTTGTTATGAGAATACATGATAAGAACAATTTCGAATTTAACGTATTTCTAAGCTTCATATGGACGCCGCTCGCATGAATAAAGCGAGGAAGTTCAAGTGATACTCCATCTAGTGCTTAAGAAAAACATATTGCTGCACAACTAGGAAGATTTTTATATTCCTCTATTACATATTACGCTCAATAGATGAATTATATACAGAGGTGTCCACATAAATAGCACGTAGAACGATTTTTATTACAATAGCACCAGAATTTCGCATATAAGGCGTAAACTATGTTCTGTATTTTCTTTATGTGCTTGCAGTTACATGGTAGTCTCATAAATCAGTGCAAAATCGAAATAAAAGACAAATCAAAGCACAATATCAGTTAGTTATTGTCATTTTTTTATGTCGTTGTATTATTAGGTGCGCAACTAGGTTCTCGCTTTTTTTCAAGAAATGGCTCCAGTAGTAAGTGCTGGTCTATTGTGACATAACCAAAACGTCATGAACCAAGCTTAGACATATGGTAAACAAACCGCTTTGACACATTAGTCATTTTGTTTTTGCGTCATACGCTTTTGGTTGTGTGAAAATGTCTGATTTTGTGCCAAACAATCGTCATTTGCGGAAAGTGTTGCTTTTCTTCTTTCATTCGAAGAAAACGGCAGCTGAAGCGAATCGAGAACTCCAAAAAGTTTACGAAGATGCTGCTCTAAGTGAAACAAGGTGCTGTGATTGGTTCCGTCGCTTCAAAGACGGTGTTTCGATGTTGACGACCGTTCGCGTGAAGGATGACCAAAAACCTTCGAAGACGCTGAATTGGAGGCATTGCTCGATGAGGATCCGTGCTACTATAATAAAATGGGCGTGGCCTAAAAAAGTAAGACATAACGTTTTAATGCTTTGGGAGAAAGAATTCTTGTTTACAATTGTCAAAAATAAGTGTTTGTCTCGTTTGTAGAAAGTCAGTTGCATTACCTAAACGTGGGAATTGAGACAGGCATTATAAAATCTTGCATAAATACTATGAAAACAATTTTCCAAATAGTGGTTTAGGAAGAGGAAAAGTAAAAGATTACAATAATAATTTGAGAGAAAAGCAAGTCACATTCACTAGACTAAATAAGCAATCGAAAGCTGCAAAAATCGCGTCTTTTAAAATTGTAGTCCTAGCACACAGTCGAGCGCACGTCCCGTTAGAAAGGCAGCACTCCTCACATGGCAGCAACCAGTTCCAAAAGATGACGAGTGAGATTTTGTTGAAATTTCGAGAAAATGATACTTTTCAGTACACAACTCACACGCGGCTTAGAACCCGAGAAAATACATTTTAATTGTACGTCGGCAAAAACATCAAGTGTAACATATATCTATATCTATATCTATATATATATATATATATATACATATACGAGGGGATACCCAAAAATAACCGGAATGGCAGCGCTGTGGGTGGAGCTTGCCTAGCACATATTCCCGCCGCCAGACCCGCGTGATACAACTTGTTTTGCGTTCGGTGCAGTTGGTTCTTTCGCCGAATAAGGTTGTATCTTATGAGTGCATTTTTTTGTAAAAGAATTTTCGTTTGCTCGTCGTTTTTTGTAATGGACTTAAGTGAACAGAGTGCGGCTGCGAAATTTGGCTTCCTCTGGGAAGACTGCGTAACAACGTGCGATGAAAGAAAACCCGACTTGTGGCAGACGGGGAATGGTTTTTCCACTATAACAATGCACCTGTTCACACAGCCTTATCAATTTGCAAATCTTGGCTAAAATAGCATGACACTTTTGCCCCACGCCTCCTCCTCACCTGATCTTGTTTCGTGCGACTTTTTTCTGTATCTACGAATGAAGAGGGACATGAAAGGACATCGTTTTAACGACGTGGAAGAAGCGAAGAAAAGAACGAGACAGCAGCTCGTAGCTATATAGAAAAACAAGTTCGAACAATGTTTCCAACAATGGAATCATTGATTAGACAAGTATATAAAGTTAAATGAGGAGTATATTGAAGGTGTTAAGGTTGTTTTGTAAAAAACTAAAATACAGGTTTTTATTGATTTTATGTATATATATATACATATATATGTTCAAGCGAAGGTTCTGTAAGTATGAGTAATATTAGATTCTCGGGCTCTCCGCGATGTTGGACGTTTTGATGAAATCTCTATCATCTTCAGGAGTTGTTTCTTAGTAAAGAGGATGATTGAGATGTCATCGAAACGTCGAGACGCCAATTCTTTCGAGAACTTCTGTCCAACATCGCGGAGAGTCCGAGAATCTAATATTACTCATATATATATATATATATATATGTATGTATGTATATAAAACCAGAGGACAATACCTCTAGAAATAACTTTTGTGCTTTTACGTATGAGGATAAATGTTATAAATTACAAACACGCTCAGACCTTCGACTACATATTACATATCGAATACAGACCGTCCTAAATAAATTCGGCAGATATATTTATCTATTTTCGTGTACATTGTAAACATTTTCGTAGTACCGGCGGTACATACGTACTTTTGCTCAGTAATTGGGCTCACCTATTGGGCAATAAATCATATTATTATTGTTATTATTATTAATAGATAAGCGAAAGTATATCTAGCGACAGATGAAATATAAAATTTAAATTAGTTAATATTGTCATACTAATGAAAATATACACGTAGACAAAGTCAAATACACCCATATCTTTAGGTTCACATAAATCGCATTACAACAGAAAGTCCACTATGGAGAATATTTCAATAAATTTGATTTAAATTAATTAAGCATAAATTTGACGTCTCGCCGTTGTATGAATAATTAATTCCTCTACAACATCGCCGCCGTCCTATCCGGATAATTTAAATAAAACTTGACGTCTACAAATTTCCAACGCTTAATGCGATTACGTGTATTTTATTGAGCGTTAAAATTCAAATAAATATTACGTTCTCATATTTGGATCGAGGATGGGCGTTGTAGAAATTGTGTTGTGTATCACACATAGAGTATACGTCGAGCGAAATTAGAATTTATGTTTTTTTTCTTCATTCGAAAGAACTGGATTTTTTTCAAATAAAATAGAGTCTGTGAATATATTTATTTAACAATAATAATAGAATGTTAATAAGTTACGGAGTTACGTAAAATTTTACTGTTGTAAATAAAGGTCCGTTGTTTCATAAATGATTCGAATAATATTTGGATTGTGCAGTCGTTGGTTATCACAAGTTTCTAAATTCCGGTCAACTTTTGGATCAGAGCAGATGAGAACAAATCTTGACGTTATTTGAGGTGCTGAATTCAAATCCGGGTTTCGTTTTTCAAAATTGGTTCTAGTTTGTGAGTTCGCGCATGTTGGCAGCACTGCGCTATCATAATGATAGTCAGGTGTTGGCGTCGCTAGAAACATTATTTAATTTGTATTTTCAAAGTTTTTTTTTTGAATCCAAAACGTGTGAAAATGCAAAGAGAGAATCGTAAAGTTGATTCAAAGTGTTTTGTTATGTTTGCGGATGTTGTGATCAGAAAAAGTGGCAAAGTTATTACTAATGTGATCAGAAATGCATATTTTTATTATTTTGGTTTCTCTGTATCAAACTCTCACAAGCCGTGGGTACCCAAATTGTTTTCTAACGCGTGTAGTACAATATTATACAAGTGGTCACGCGGTAAAAAAGTATGTTTTTCATTTTTATTGCCAATGTTATGGAGAGAGCCGAAAAATCATGTAGATGATTGTTACTTTTGCTTGATGAATGTCGCCGGTCCAAATGCAAAAAAACTTGCAAAATATAAATATCCTGAAGTATCATTAGTATCTAAGCCAGTTCCCCGTGCGAGCAATGATCCTTTGCTAATTTGTCCAGGTACGAGTGCGAATTCCATGGAAACTTGTATTTCATCACCGACGAACAGTGGAAGCGATTTTAACATGGAGGAAAAACATTTAGTTTCGCAAAGTGAATTCAATGATTTGGTTCGTGATTTGAATTTATCGAAACAAAAATGTTTAACGCCCTATGAAGCAGCAGCATGGGTATCATTTCAAGATGTTGTTCACAACTTTCTCGGTAACCGTAAATCCCTGGATTTCAAGAAGAAAATCGACAGTTTGTTGCAAAATTATTGCAAGATTGGAGCTCGAATATCTCTCAAAATACATTTTCTGTATTCCCATCTCGAATTTTTTTTTCATATTTAATTTCGATAAAAAGAATTTGTTTGTATTTTTCGGTTTGTGGGCTATTTTAATGTATTTTCCAAGGAGTTTGTTTAAGTTTCCAAGTACGTGTAGTACATATGGTAAAGTCATGAATTTTGGTTTGATCAAACACAAGAGTTGATCTTCCGAAACTTCAAATTTTTCCAATGTTTTTAACGCCACTTCTAAAATTACTGGAGTACATTCTTGTGCTCTTCCCTAAGCTGGTAAGATTGTAAGGTTGAAGACGATAGTTTAAATGGTTCTATTGTACGAACTACGACATTAACGATAGAATTTTCTTTATGACATGGAATATAAATTGAGTAGTAATTACTCATTCGGTTGTACGCCAGTCATTTTTATGTTACCTCTCTATCTGTGGTTACATTTCGTCCAGCACGTGAACGGTCTAAACTTTTGCGCCATCATACATTAAATCTGGAAATTCAGAGATAAACTTATTTATTGTGTCAGGTAATGGTCGTTTTTTCCACCTCCATAAACGCGATATAATTCTACGTAACGTACAGTTACTACCACATAAAGTTTAATGATGTGCACCAAAAATATATCTGCCGAGTTCATGTAGGATGGTCTTTACACCATGTAAACAAAACATTAGTAGTCGGAAAATGTTTATAGTTCATAGCATAGTATCAGGTTGTTACAAATGTAATGTCCGTTTTTTCAGTCTGAACTGAATCGCACCTGTGTGAAGACGTGTATGTTTTTGGTGAAAATTATTATTGTATTTGTAGAAAAGGGTATTTATTTTGAAGTGTGTACCTGTTCCATTTCTTGGAAAGATTAATACACCTGTCCTTGTCTCGCCTATGGAAATGCTCTCGGCAAGAGATATTCGGGCAATTTACCTCTTTCAATTTAAAAAGGGATTAAATGCAGCTGCAGCAACGCGAGAAATTAATCGGACGTTCGGTGAAACCACGTGTAATGAACGCACATTACGACGATGGTTTAAAAAAATCAGCGAGGGAAATTTTGATTTGGAAAATGAGCCTGGCGGGTATGCGCGTAGCACCGTTAATGACGACGAGCTACGTGTAGAAGTTGAAAGTAATCCGTCGACAACAGTGCGTAGCCTTGCAGAAACATTTCAAGTGTCCATTGCCACCATTAGTCGTCACCTTTCTTCGATTGGCAAAGTGAAGAAACTCGATCGATGGGTGCCGCACCAATTAACGGAAGCCAATAAGCTCCGTCGATTAGAGGTGGCTACCTCTTTGGCTAATCGACAGAAAGTTGAACCGTTCCTTCATCGAGTGGTAACGTGCGACGAAAAGTGGATACTTTATGATAATCGAAGACGGTCAGGACAATGGTTAGATCGAGGTGAAGCACCAAGACAGCATACACGAGCATTACTTCACCCGCGAAAGATTATGGTGACTGTATGGTGGACCAGTAAGGGTATTATTCACTATTTATTTTTGCAACCTGGTGAAACCATCAAGGCAGCGTCCTATTGTGCCGAACTGGAAACTATGCATGGAAAATTGAGCCGCTTGCAGCCCTCACTAGTCAATAGACATGGAACCCATACTTCTTCATGATAATGCGAGACTTCATGTTGCACGACAGACAATCCAAAAACTTTCGGAATTTGGTTACGAAATTCTCCTTCACTCACCTTATTCACCTGACTTTTCGCCAACTGATTTTCATTTTTTCCGAAGTTTAGACAACCACTTAAAAAATAGGGACTTCCCTGACTGGGAGTCTATAATAGCAGTGTTTGAGCAAAATTGTGAGCCGTCAAAACCTAGATTTCTTTTCAAAGAGAATTTTTCAGCTTCCAGGCCGTTGGCAACAAACTATTGATGTAAATGGAGACTATTTTGCAGACTAAATATTTATATTTTTTTAAATTTAGACTTTTTTTTATTCCTTACAAAATCAGACATTTCATATGTAACAACCTGATAGTACAAAAATACATTTTACGGAGATTTGTATTCGAATGGATGTAATAATGCGCATAACATACGAATTATTCTTTTCTTTGATTTTATTTGTTCCTTATGTATGTACGTATATAATTACGCATTTGCAATGAGTATGTTTGAGTGTTAGTGTTTTGTTTTTGTTTCATAATTAATTTAATTTTAATTCAAGTCTCATATTACCTTGTCAAATTATATAAAATAAATGTGCTTATATTTAGTAAAGGAGTTTGTTCGATAATAAATTTAAACTAATGTGTTTCGATTTCACTTTGTAATAAAAAATGTTTTATTAATGTGTAATCGAGGCGAATTAATGTCTAATAACTTACAACCAATTATAAGCAATTGTGTATATAGCAAAATATATTAATGAATATTTAAAATAATTAAATTATTTTAATATAAAATGTATTAATGACTACATACTTTGCTCTTATATTTAGCTCATTTATTGGTTTTTATTTTGTCTCAAGGTTATGCGATTGTGCACCGCTTTGATGAAGTATGATTCAAGATAAATATATAAAAAAAATCAAAGCATCTACCGGCTACACCATTTAATAAATCAAATAGAGAATAATTCAAAATAAATTTTATTGGGTTGGCAACTAAGTACTTTCGGTTTTTACTGATAGAGAGCGTTGCTTTATTTTTTGTATAACGTATGTTAGTGCTGTACTTTACCGTTTGTCGCGTGATACTAGTCACATTGACGTAACTTCAGAAGCAAGTAGTGCGTGATTTTTATTAAAGCTATTAGTTGTGGGTTAATTTTAAATGGAGTGCAGAAACGAATATTTTCGACATATTTTACTATTTTATTGCTTAACAGAGCGCACGTATCAGAATTGGTATAAAAAATTCCGTTCTGGAGATTTTTCCCTCAAAGATGAGCAACGTTCTGGTCGGCCTACTGAAGTTGATGATGACCAAATCAAAGTCATAATTAAAGAGGAACGTCATGTAACTGTTCGAGAGGTTGCGGAGAGGCTACATGTATCGCACACAACAATTAAAAAACATTTAAAATGTCTTGGGCTAGTTAAGAAGCTTTATATTTGGGTACCTCACGAACTGAAAGAAATTCATTTAACACAAAGAATCAACTTTTGCGATATGCACCTTAGACGAAATGAAACCGACCCTTTCTTAAAAAGAATCATCACTGGTGATGAAAAATGGGTCCTGTACAGTAACATAGTTCGAAAACGATCATGGAGCAAACACGATAAACCAGCTCAAACCACATCGAAAGCTGAATTGCATCCAAAAAAGATCATACTGTCAGTTTGGTGGGATTACAAAGGTGTTGTGTTTTTTTGAGCTGCTTCCAAGGAACCAAACGATCAATTCTGATGTTTACTGTCAACAATTAATAAAACTGGATGAAGCAATCAAAGAAAAACGGCCAGAATTGTCAAATCGGAAAGGTGTAGTTTTCCACCAAGATAATGCAAGGCTTCACACATCTTTGGCAACTCGTGGGAAACTATTGGAGGTTGGCTGGGAAGTGATGCCGCATCCCCCATACAGCGTTAATCCTGCACCATCTGATTACCATTTATTTCGAAGTTTGCAGAATTCTTTGAATGGTAAAACTTTCACAAATGACGATGACCTTCACTCGCAGCTGGTTCAGTTTTTTGCTGATAAGGATCAGAAATTTTATGAGCGCGGAATCATGCTGCTGAAAGAAAGATGGCAAAAGGTCATTGAGCAAAATGGAAAATATATAATTGATTAAAAACTATTCTTTGTTTAAAAAAAAGTGTTTTATTTTATACTACAAAACCGAAAGTACTTAGTTGCCAACCCAATAGCTGTTCAAAGTTTTGAGAGAATTCTAAAAAATCGACTGTTACTAGTAGACTGAACTGTCTGTAAATTTAAAAATAAATTGTATATTAACGGTGGAATCTTAAGGGTCTTTTAACTTACTTTGAATTCCATGAGAAATTCTAATTGATGTAATAAAATTGTTTATGCTTTTAGTGTAATTCGCAATTAAAGTTACCTCGTGAGGTATAAAGAAACCTGCATGAAAGTGCTCTATAAAAAATTTTTCTCCCAACTTTTATTAACGCACCTTCGAAAAGTAATTAATTTGATCGCAACGTGCCGATTAGACAATAATTCCATATGTAGAGTAAGTAAAGCGAATACATAAATAAATTAAAACACCTTTATGAGATAACATAAAGTACGGTAACGCAACAGAAACCCATTAAACAAACTACTTAACTAATTCCAGCCATTTAGCAAAAGCGTATAATTTGTATAAATATCAAGCGAAAGGATTATTCTCGACAAACTTCGCCTTTATTTGTAGTTTATGCAAATGAGATCTTAATTTCCCTATTATTTACTAAATTACCTAGCGTTCACGAAATATTTCGTGACACAAAGCATTAGAGTTATCTTTAATTAATAGAATTATAATTTTGTGTTTCTTTTTTTGCAGATTCGAATGGCGAGGGGCCGAAGTTGAAATGTAACTTGAGGAAACACAAACCCAATAGAAAACCTAGAACGCCCTTTACTACGCAGCAGCTGCTAGCTTTGGAGAAAAAATTTAGAGACAAACAGTATCTGAGTATAGCGGAAAGGGCGGAGTTTTCCAGTTCTCTGAGGCTGACGGAGACGCAGGTACATTCTGAATTATAAAAGCTACAGGGTGTTTTAATAGAAAGTTACGATTTTGTTATTTCAATAAAATGAAAATGATTTCAACTATTTTTTTTATTTGTTTCACGAAGCTGAATATGAATTTCGTAGCGAATGTAGGTGCGACGTATTCGCAATGGCAATTTATACTCTGGGATCACGAACAGTTGGACTAATCACGACCAAATCACGTGAATATTTCTGAGATTATAAAATATCAGTTACCAAAACGATTAACACATACAGTGTGCGTTTTGGCTTTCAACGGTACAGATCGTGTGCGGAATTTTTTTCGTACTAGTATTTTTGCCGTAGTTTCCCAAGTGCGACAATGTTTAATTATCTGCTGATGATGACAACTTAGTTTTCGAAATACGTATGCAGAATACGAAAATTAATGTGGAAAGGGGTTATATATCAACCTTCAGTGATTAAACACATACACAATTATTAATCAATTAAAGTTAATATAATCCCTTTCTACAATCATTTTTGTATTCTGTATACGTATTTCGACAACTAATTTGTCATCATCAGCAGATAAATAATCTACACAAAGATAAAGTTCATTGTGTCAGTATAAAATTTTCAATATTAAAATATATATATATATAATAAAAAAATTGAAATAATCACAATTATTTATTTATATAATAGAACTATTATTCGCAAATAAAAATATGTATCAATAAAAAGTTTGCCTTGCCGGTTAGAAAAAATAAATAACTTTTAGAAGAAGAATGCTCTTTGACGAAACGTCGTTACTAAAAAAAATGCTTTAATATCCCAACGGTTATAAGTCCCAATAAAAAAGAATAAAGTTTACAATTAGAAAAAACAACCAACTTACTAAAAGCGAAAAAATACATCTTAATAGATTCATTAACGAACGACTTGGCACATTACAAAATTTAAAAGTGTAACGAAAGCCAACTCGTACCTAAGTTAAACAATGAAGGTTAATATAATGTAATGATTTCCACAATAAATTTCGTATTTTGCATACGTATTTAGACAACTAAGTTGTCATCATTATTGCAAATGGGTTATAATTAATCACAGTGTCGTTAAAATTTACCTTGTACATAAGTGTTAAATAAATAATTTTATTTTAGTGGACCACGGCACAACAATTTAAAATAAAGTCCAATTAGGTTTGCCGTTGACTTACACTGTGTTGATTTTTATAACTCATTTTTATAAGAAAGCCAAACACTTACTGAGCGTGTGTATGGCTTCGCTTGCACCGTCGAAAACCAAACTCACACTGAGTGTGTTGTAGGCTGTCGACTGTGTAATCTGGTACAGACTTTGTTTCCGTGCGGGTTTTGACGTTCTTCCAGGTGCAACATTGTGATTAATTATGTGATGATGATGACAACTTGGTTGCAAAAATACGTGTACAAAATGCGAAAATTATTGCGGAAATGGGTTATATTAACCTTAATTGATTTATTTTAATCAACCACAGTCTCTGTTAAAATTTACCTTGTACATAAGTGTTAAATAAATAATTTTATTTTAGTGGACCTATTTTCTTATATTATTATTAACTGTCACCAGTCAATTTAAAAACACCCTCAAATTTACGACAGCAATTAGGTTTGCGAACGTTGACTTATTGCGTTAAAGTGTAAGGTGCTAAATTCAAGACATGTGTTGACTTTTATAACTCATTTTTATAAGATATCAAATGCTTATTTCTCACAAATACGTTATATTATGTAAAGGTGTTTTATTGAATCTCGTTGCTTACAATAGAGAAATGTCATAAAAATTAAGTGTACGAAAACTGTTGTGCCACTAGATGTTAGAACATTTAAAAAATTTTCTCAGTTTTGTTATTAGAGGTTTCCAGAGTGTCTTGACGTTGTTAAATAAAAGAAAACATTGTTTGTTACAGTCGGATATTTACATTTACAACACTTTTGTGACTGACTGTAGTTATAGTTATTTTCTATCATAAATACAGTCATGTGCACGAATAAGCAGGTCTCAATTAATATTTATAAATAACATTTACAATGGATAATTCCGATGCAGCTATATTGAAATTATTTAAAATTCCTGAATATATATGGTTTCCGGTAAAGTACCGAATATGAGGGGGAATTACTGAGTTTTCTAGTCATCCGCTATTATTTGCCTGTGCATTAAAATAGTAGTATCATAGCTGACGGCACTAAACGCAGACGTATAAAGTTCTGTCTGTTGCAGAATAATTCAACAATTTTTTAATCATACATTTCTGTTGTAATATGGACTGACCAAAATATTGTTCGTCAGAAAAAAGAGTAATTATACTCAATCTACTTAATGGAGGCAAAAGCTACAAGTTTGTACAAAATACACTCTCATGTTCTGCGAAAATGATTGCCAGCTCTGAGAACTGGAGAAAAGTGGAAGAAAATCGTGTGGAAAAACGAATACTAGCCCTAGAGGAGACAGAAATATAACTTGGGCAAACTGTTCATAAGTTCAACTGCAATTAAAGGTGAGTTACACCTTTGTATAAGCACCTCTAGACGAAGATTGATTCAAGGAAAGTTGTGCAAGAAGGCTTAGGAAGGTACCATTATTAAATAAAAGGCAATTAAAAAGTAGATTGTCGTTTGCTCGTGAAGACGTACAATGGGATGAATCGAAAATAATTTTATTTAATTCTGGTGCATACCATCAACACGTACGAAGATCAACATTGACAGCATTTCCACCCCAGTACACCAAAAAGACGGTAAAATTCGAAAGCCCCGAGCATGATGCTGCAGGGGTGTTTTTCGTGGTATGGCGTAGGCCCTGTACACAAAATGGAAGTTATAATGAATGCTGATGTGAACATGTTAGAAACTGTGCTTCTCCCATATGCAGAGGAAGAAATGCCACTGAAATGGTTGTATATGCACGATAACGATCCGAAGCATGTTTCTCGTATAGCGAAAACATGGTTTCGAAATAATAGCGTTCGCGTTTTGGGTTGGACGGCACAATTGCCAGACTTAAATCCCATTGAAAATTTACGGCTGAAGCTGAGACTGTATCTGCTGTTAAGTCGTAAAATATTGACGATCTGTGGATAATATGCCAAGCCGAATGGCAATCAATTTCAGCAGAGACATGTAGGTAACAGTTGAAATAGTTGCCCCACAAGTGACAAGAGGTGATAAACAATAATGATCAAGCAATAAAATATTAAGTCTTCTTCTTCTTTAAAGTTTATTCGAGCTAGGGCTCTGCCCTTTTGCTATCAGTCGTCGGTACGATAAATCGTCACGCTGAGAGTTTTGTTTCTTCGATATTTAATCGTTTTCCTCACTGTCTATTTCCACTGCTGGCCTTCTGTATTTTGGTGTTTTTTGGGTATTCCGCTATGTGTGTAAGTGTCGCGTTTGTGTAAAATATTAAGTGTTTCAATCCAATTAACTAAGTAAAAATGACATTTGATTAGTATTGGGTTGGCAACTAAGTACTTTCGGTTTTGTAGTAAAAAATAAAACACTTTTTTTTTAAACAAAGAATAGCTTTTAATCAATTATATATTTTCCGTTTTGTTCAATGACCTTTTGCCATCTTTCTTTCAGCTGCATGATTCCGCGCTCATAAAATTTCTGGTCCTTATCAGCAAAAAACTGAACCAGTTGCGAGTGAAGGTCATCGTCATTTGTGAAAGTTTTACCATTCAAAGAATTCTGCAAACTTCGAAATAAATGGTAATCAGATGGTGCTAGATCAGGGCTGTATGGGGGATGTGGCATCACTTCCCAGCCAAGCTCCAATAGTTTCCCACTAGTTGCCAAAGATGTGTGAGGCCTTGCATTATCTTGGTGGAAAACTACACCTTTCCGATTTGACAATTTTGGCCGTTTCTCTTTGATTACTTCATCCAGTTTTATTAATTGTTGACAGTAAACATCAGAATTGATCGTTTGGTTCCTTGGAAGCAGCTCAAAAAACACAACACCTTTGTAATCCAACCAAACTGACAGCATGATCTTTTTTGGATGCAATTCAGCTTTCTATGTGGTTTGAGCTGGTTTATCGTGTTTGCTCCATGATCGTTTTCGAACTATGTTACTGTACAGGACGCATTTTTCATCACCAGTGATGATTCTTTTTAAGAAAGGGTCGGTTTCATTTCGTCTAAGGTGCAATCGCAAAAGTTGATTCTTTGTGTTAAATGCATTTCTTTCAATTCGTGAGGTACTCAAATATCAAGCTTCTTCTATGCCCAAGACATTTTAAATGTTTTTCAATTGTTGTGTGCGATACATGTAGCCTCTCCGCAACCGCTCGAACAGTTACATGACGATCCTCTTCAATTATGACTTTGATTTGGCCATCATATCAATTTCAGTAGGCCGACCAGAAGGTTGCTCACCTTTGACGGAAAAATCTCCAGAACGGAATTTTTTATACCAATTCTGACACGTGCGCTCTGTTAAGCAATTAGCACCATAAACTTCACATATCTTTTTGTGAGCCGCAGCAGCTTTCTTTCCTTTACGGAAATAAAATAGTAAAATATGTCGAAAATGTTCGTTTCTGCACTCCATTTAAAATTAACCCACAACTAATAGCTTTAATAAAAATCACGCACTACTTGCTTCTGAAGTTACGTCACTGTGACTAGTATCACGCGACAAACGGTAAAGTACAGCACTAACATACGTTATACAAAAAATAAAGCAACGCTCTCTATCAGTAAAAACCGAAAGTACTTAGTTGCCAACCCAATATTTTGGCATGATTGCTATTTTAATGCACAATTATTTTGTTTGTCTTTGAATATAAGCAGTTTTATTTTCTCTTTGATACTAAGAAACCTATTTATTTATTGTTAAAATTATGCAACATGTTGGAATAAAGAGTTCAATAAACTTTAATTTCTTTTATTTAACGTATAAATTGATATTTCAGTAAATTTAAGACCACTGCTATTTTCGTGCACAAGACTGTATACGTATTTCGATTCTTTTAATTGACATCTAAATAAGGCATAATCCCTCAATTACAAGCTATAAAAATTAAGCAGCTCTCTTAGAAACGTATTTATAATTGTATGTATCACATCTTTAACGGAAGTATTTGAAAATGTTTAACAAAATTAGTAAATAACTCTTAATAAAATTACTCGATTCATGCTTACGAGTGTCTTCCATTTCAGGTGAAGATTTGGTTTCAAAATCGAAGAGCGAAAGCCAAACGATTACAGGAAGCCGAACTGGAGAAGCTAAAGATGGCGTCATTGACACGACATCCCCACTCTCTCTACCCCCATCCGGCCTTACAGGGATACTTTCCACCAGGAGCGCATCCCCTAGCATCGTTATTAGGGGCGCGACCCCCCATGGCTCCCCTAGGACTCATTCCGCAGCCCCCACCCCACTTGGCTTCGCCGCAAGGTAGCAATATAAGATCGCCCAGTCCACACATGTCCTAAAGAGCGACGCGTGCGCTATATCGCGACCTTCTCATCAACCACTTTCCCCTTGTTCTGTTTCCCATTTTTCTCCCCTTTTTTTAACGCAGAACTCCGTCAATTCAATACGATAAAAAAAAGGAACGCTGTCGTCGACCGATCGTACATGGTTTTGATCTAATTTAAGTTTTACAAATGATGTATACGGTTGTATTGTTGGATACGATGCAATATTTGCAATTTGATACAATGTGATTTGAATTATTATGTAGGTACATATGTGCGTGGTGGTTGTGCAATTTAAAGAGACACTGTAGTCGAATATAACAGAAAATGCCTTATTTATTACCAGCAATACGTTTCCTCAACTTTAACAATTGATAAAAATAGAATCATTAATCTAAATCTGATGATAAGGATATGTTTTTCTTTTAAAGATTATTTATTGCGGAAATTATAATTTTACATATGTAATTGATGAGTATTGGCAGCAGAAAAAGCGATCTATCTAATTAGAATTTGTAATCGTCGAAAACATTTGGGAAATAGACATAACAAATGAATATCTCGTATTACATAGATACAAATGGGCAATGATTTTTGCAAAACTCTCTAAACATGGTTATCAATATATGTAAGTAGTTTAACAATAATAAACAATAAATTGGGAGCGTACGTTAGTCCCTCATAAAAATTAAGGAAAGTTTTTTTTCAGCATCGACACCTGACAGTCGTTAGGCATTGAATTAGGACCACAAAAAAATTATTAGATTCAATATAAAGGCTGTTTCCAATTTCGCGGTTTCTTTAAAGAATAAATAAAACACATAATTTGCATTCACTTTCAAAAATTTTTTATTGGTAATTGAAGTATCAGTTATGACATTTGTATGCGAAAAATAATATCTGCCAAATAGCTTCCTTTTGCAGCTCCACAGACGTCCACTCTTTTGTTAAAATTTTCAATGACATTTTGACATAATTGAGGTTCTATCTTATCAATGACACGACTAATTTCATCTTTCAAAGTAGGAATTGATACGGGATTGTTTTTACAAACCTGACTTTTCACATAACCCCACAGATGATAGTCTAACGGTGTCAAATCACATGATCTTGGTGGTCAATTAACATCACCATTTCTTGAAATTATACGTTCAGGAAATTTTTCTCTCAATAAATTAATTGATTCGTGTTCAAAGTGAGGTGTAGCGCCATCCTGTTGAAACCACATATCCTCTAGATCAATATTCATTAATTCAGGCCACAAAAATTCGGTTATCATCCGACGATATCGATCACCATTGACAGCTACAGCTTCACCAGCAGCATTTTCAAAGAAGTAAGGTCCAATTGCACCACCTGACCATAATACACACAACACTAACTCGTTTAGGATGCATAGATTTCTCATAAATAATTCGTGGATTTTCCCCACCTCAGGTACGGAAATTTTGTGTATTAACATAACCACAAAGTTCAAAATGTGCCTCATCGGAAAACATTATTTTTTGAGAAAAATCAGCTGGTTATTCATTGATGAAATTGACAAATGAAGGACGTTTTAAATGATCTAGTGGCTTCAGTTCCTGTGTTATTTGAACCTTATATGCCTTCAGAGCTAAATCCATTGATCCACTAAGTCCAAGTTGTTGTGAACGTCGTCTAATGGACATTTCAGGATCTTCAGCAACACTCACGAACCAAACCAATATTTTCTCGTGAACGAGCACTACGACTGTATTCTGCACTTTTTTGATCTTCCACGAAACTAGTCTCTTGAAATTTTTTAATACTTTGATCAATAATACTTTCAGATGGACGATTATATAAACCATAAAATTCACGTAATTTTCTAAAAACTCTCGTCACAGAACGCTGATTTTCATAAAATAATTCAACAATTTGAACGCGTTGTTGTACCGTGTACGAAGCCGTTTTAATAAATGTCATACATCACACTTTTTAAATGCCCACATACCCAGACAAATTCAGTGCGCTGTCTACATTTTATTTATTCTTAAAAAAGACCCCGCAATTTGAAACACCTTTATATGCATATGCAGAAAAAATTCTTTAACTAAATTTAATGCGAAATAAAGATTTACAAATTTTCCAATACAAATGTTAAATGTATTTCGTTTAATATAATTTCCAAATCGAAGAATTACATTTTATCAGTTTTATAGGAACAACAAATAACATTAATTATACAATAAATAGAAAAATATAAGCTTCTAATGTTACGCTGTTTAGAAATTAAATTACTTCATCGTATAAATAAACACTATGACGAAGCACTTACATATTTAGATATTTTACGAATATAGTTGACGATAATTACTTTTATGGATAATTAAATTCGGTGCCGGCAAAAAATATTTTTGTTCGACTTTACGGTTTCCTTCTCGGATTGCACAATCGCCATTTTTTATTATTAGTGTGTTGTATATAATTTATTTATTACAATTGTATACTATAATATAGATTTTTTCCATGGATGTTTTCGAACTGAAGTGGGAAATATATGGAATTGTAAATATTTACATAAATATATTATTAAGGAAAAAAAATGGACAGATAACACACGCGTACAGTTCAGTGCCAAAATATTTATCTTCGAATTGAAAATAATTTAAATTGAAATGTGATAAGTTTTTGGATTACATTTGTGTTTTCGAAAAACACGCTTGGCAATCTGTTTGTTAAACTTAAAGAGAGAATAAAAATAATTTATATTACCGTTCTTTTATATTAAAAAAAGTGATTGATTGATTTTAATTTTAATAACAAATTCGGGTGAAATTACTAATTTAATATAATTTATTATACAATTAGAATTTCACTGGTTGATTAAGTACAAAATAGGAGGTCTGATCAAAAAATAATCGTTATTTACAATTTTTTCAAAAAGTATTTATTTATTTATCAATAACTATCTTGTCCCCTTCAAAGTAATCCCACTCAGATATAATATACTTATGTCAGGGTTTTTTCCAATCCTCGAAACACTTCTGAAACGCGCTTTTTGGTATCGCCAACAGCTCCTGTTTCGATTTTTCTTTTATCTCCTCAATCGTAGCAAAACGCTTTCCTTTCATCGGTGTCTTCAGTTTTGGGAAGAGGAAAAAGTCAGTTGGAGCCAAATCCGGTGAATACGGTGGTTGAGGCATCGACGTGTGAGCTGGTGCGTTATCATGGTGCAAAATCCATGATTGTTTTTTCCACAATTCTGTGCGTTTCTGACGAATTGCTTCGCGCAAACGGCGCATAGCTTTAAGGTAGTATTCCTCATTGACCGTACGACCTGGTGGCAAGAATTCATGATGCACCACGCCATTGCAGTCGAAGAAAACAGTGAGCAAAACCTTCACACTTGACCGAACTTGATGTGCCTTCCTTAAACCGGTTATACCACAATTGAACTTGTGTTCTGCTCATAGTAGACTCGTCAAACGCCACAGTCAACATTTCAAATGTCCTTGCGCATTTAATTTCATTTTTTACACGGAACTTAATACAGTTTCTTTGATCCATTTTTTCGAATAGTAAAAAATCGAAGAGCACACCAAAACACGACTAACCTTTTTATCTGTCAAAAACAAACTGACAATCCAAAATGGCTGATATTACCAACATATATAACAGACATGTGTACCAACATAACAGGAAAAAAATGCGAAAATCGAACATACGTAACTCACGAAATTTGAAAATAACGGTTATTTTTTGATCAGACCTCGTATCGAATCTAAATATTTGTAAAAAAAGACATTTCCTTCCTTATTTATATACATTTGAACAAAAACCTGAAACAAATTATCACATTAATTGGAAAATTATAAAATCTTGAAATATATTGGATATACGAGGGGAACTAGAAAAAAAATTTACGCAGCCATGATAGAAACAATGAATTTCACGTTGTCTAATTACGTTGAATAATGAAATTTTTCTACTTAAGTGTTAACTTTGATTTCAACGGACATTGCATGTAATTTTTACCAGGCTCGTGCCTAATTTATGAGACTGTCGTGGTGATGTTGATGGATCATTTACAATATTCTCTTGTATACTATTTTCATCAGAACGTGCAGGTTTTGATCTGTTTGAATGAGGTTTGTCTCTAACGGATCTAGTATCTTCAAATTTTTTAACCCAATTTCGAACTATTACCTCAGTAGTACGATTACAAGCCCCCCCCCAAAAGAACACGAATTCTGCGCTGGGCTTGTTTTATTGACCGACCATTTGCGTAATAAGTTTTTATGATACGTTATTATTTAAAAAGTGGTGTCCTGGTAAGATTTGCGCAGAGGATACACTTGTATAGAAAGACTCACTTGAAACAAAATATTAATTTAAGTACAAAATATAGAACCTAAATGTTTGTAAAAAATGACGTTTACCTCATTATTTATATACATTTGAAGAAAAATTTGAAATAAATTATCACATTAATTGGAAAGTTATACAAAAAAATGTTGAAATATATTGGATATACGAGAGGAATTAGAAAAAAAATCTACGCCGACATGATAGAAACAATGAATTTCACGTTGCCTAATTACGTCGAATAATGAAGTCTTTCTACTTAAGTGTCAAATTTGATTTCAACGGACGGTGCTTGTAATTTTTACCAAAGAAACAAAATTATACCCAACTATTCACCGTTAAATTTGTTCACGAAGCAAAACATGAGAAAGAGACAACCAAATACTTTACACACCCATTCATAGATGAAACTTAATCATAAAAATATATATATATATATATATATATGAGTAATATTAGATTCTCGGGCTTTGTTGGACTGAAGTTTTCGAAGGAATCGGCGTCTCGACGTTTTGATGACATCTCAATCATCTTCTTCAGGAGTTGTTTCGTAGTGAAGCGTTAATTTGAAATTGAAACTGAGAAGTTTCAGGGTGACGTTTCACTACGAAACAACTCCTGAAGAAGATGATTGAGATGTCATCGAAACGTCGGGACGCCGATTCTTTAAGAGAACTTCTGTCCAACATATCGGAGAGCCCGAGAATCTAATATTATTCATACTTACAACCGCGAGAACCTTCGTTCGAATATATATATATATATATATATATATATATATATATATATATATATATACATATATGAGTAATATTAGATATTCGAGGTCCTCGCATTGTTGGACAGAAGTTCTTGAGAGAATCGGCGTCTCGACGTTTCGATGACATCTAAATCTTCTTCTTCAGGAGTTGTTTCGTAGTGAAGCGTTAACCTGAGACTGAAACTGACCAGTTTCAGGTTGACGCTTCACTACGAAACAACTTCTAATGAAGTTGAATTTGATGGAGCCTGTGGTTTATTGACTTGATCAATAAGGTTAATATATAACCCCTTTCCACAATTAACTATTTGTAAATTCTGTATACGTATTTCGACAACCAAGTTGTCATCATCAGCAGATAAAATCAAAGTGTCGCACCTGGTAAAACACGGCGAAAAAATTGTACGAAAAATATACTCCGTACGCGATCCGCATCGTTGAAAACCAAGATGTGCACTGTGTCTGTTTCACAAGGTTTTTAAAAATACTATTTTTAAAAACCTTGTGAAACAGACACAGTGCACATCTTGGTTTTCAACGATGCGGATCGCGTACGGAGTATATTTTTCGTACAATTTTTTCGCCGTGTTTTACCAGGTGCGACACTTTGATTTTATCTGCTGATGATGACAACTTGGTTGTCGAAATACGTATACAGAATTTACAAATAGTTAATTGTGGAAAGGGGTTATATATTAACCTTATTGATCAAAACTTCTAATGAAGATAGTTGAGATGTCATCGAAACGTCGGGATCCTAATTCTTTCGAGAACTTATGTCCTACATCTCGAAGACCCCGAGAAACTAATATTACTCACACTTACAACCGCGAGAACCTTCGTTCGAACGTATATATATATATATATATATAATTAATTCATTTTTTCATCGATCTTTATTAATTTTACGTAAAATAATACATAGCCTTTAAAAATCTGTATTTTTTACCAATTTTAAGAATGAAATGAATAACTTTTCCAACATTTTTACAATAGGAGTAACGTATGTGAATACATACAGTGGGTTTTCAAATTTTCCGGAGACACCATGTATCACATATAATTACGCGTGTTAACAATGCCAAACTGAAGACAATTCATAAATGACTGCATTACATATGCGATATATAAAGCGATTAAAATTAACATTTTTCAGTTTAGAATCGTAATAGCGCATAATTATATGCAATTAATGATATACAGTGGGTTTCTATTGGTACGTAGACTTCCGCGGTCGTGGTCCATGCTATCTGCTTCTGGGTTTCCGGGCTGGAACTGGGTTTCAGTGCAGTAGTTCAGCCCTGAAGATGTCCCATACAAATGGGTACGGAACCTCGGCAGATATACAATTGACGCGGTTCCAGCCCGGAAACCCAGAAGCAGATACAGTGGGTTTCATTTAATAACTGTTTCCGTAATGCAATTTATAGCACATTAGAAGGAGTGGAATTAACTGTCTCTGTTATCTAATGTTGAATGGCATATTCCCAGGGAGAATGACACCATGAAGTCGACTCCCGTGCGAGCAGACATTTGTTAAAAAATTTCTACATTACGTATACGATGGTAATTTTGATAGAGCCTGTGGTTGATCAACTTAATCACTGAAGTTTCGTATATAACCCCTTTCCACATTAATTTTCGTATTCTGTATACGTAGTTCGACAACAACGCACACTCTATATTTCGACAACCTAGTTGTCGAAATACGTATACAGAATACGAAAATTAATGTGAAAAGGGGTTATATATCAACCTACAGTGATTAACGTATACGATGTATAAAGCTGTTAAAACTAGAATTTTTCATACCATATATTGTTTTATTTAAATGCTCATCGTGTACATCTATTTTATCTAAATTCTACGACTCTAATTTTTAAGGGGACGTAATGATACAAAATATAGGCTAGATGCATCAACTTCCGGAGATATCGTATCACCTCCTTTTATTTAAGTACACCACCCTGTATAGTTCTAAATCCAAATTAATTCTCAAATATTTTTATTGAAAATAAAGAAATACTCAAACTTTCATTTTTACAATATGAGTAAACCAAATTTTCACCTCATCTCGTGTATATGGATGCTATCTTAGTAACCGTAGTCATAGCTGGTACATAATTTAAGTTCTAAAATGCACAACAATATGCAAAAATACTGTTTTTGAATTGCAGCACTAAAAAGACAATTAAAAAGCTGAGATTGTACCACCGTAAAACTTATTATTATATTATAATAAATGCCAGCATGCTAATTATTAGAATTACGTTCTACTAGCAGATTCATATACAATTTTTTGTAATTGTCTTCGTAAATGGCCTTCATGATTCCGTATACTCTAATAACATTTTATGAGTATTTAATATATAATGTCCGAAGAAATACTTCTTATCGATTCCAGCTATCTTTTCTCGCTAATTTAATAAATACACCATACATAGATGCCATATAAAGCTCAGAGGAGCAACTTGATAAGACCCGTGTTTACATTAAGGCCAATTACGTTCACTATAAAGTAAACATATCATCGTGTCGAATATGTGGCGTTAATTAATAGTTATAATTGAGATTAAAGATCACGTTATTATTATTACGTTCGTATGGTCGATTGTTGGATGGAGTTCAATAAGTTCAAATGATTTTGTATCATCTTTCGTCGTTGTAGTATTTAGAACTGAATGAATACGCTTTAAGAATGGAGTTATTTGGGATTCGCGAATATCGAGAAACGATTATAATTTCGCAATGCTGTTAATGATCTACTTTTATATTCTGCTGGTCAAATAATCGAAAGAAATACAATTTTAATGTATTTTTTTATTGTATTCAAGCCTTTAATCGCTTTCTTTTTCTAAAGATGGCTATAAAACAATGAGGGACATTTACTATCTTGGATTTTAGTTGTTTAATTTATTTACTATGCCCTTTTGTTAAAAAACTTATTAAAAAAACCTTATTAAAACTGAAATTGAAAAATGTTACGTCATATGTTAGGGCTACTTGATTTTTTTGCTATATAGGGCATCACCAGTTCCTTTAATAACTCCTTTAGAAGGAGTCATCGTTTGTGAGTGACGTAAACGTTATCATTTGGATGTTTTTTGGGAAAAATACTAAACGCATTACGGTGACGTCAACTATATTGAAGAAAAACGTCATAGAGCATCGCTTACTCTGGTTTATACATGTGTATGTGGGTACCTTTCTACAAAGGCAACGCCGTCTTTTGTTTTGTTGTAACGGGTGGCGCTAAAGTAATGTCATAATTTGAACTGGCTGCCATTTTGTTATAAATGAAAAAAAGAGTTCTATTTCCATAGCAAGTTCATTCGAAAATTATATCGCTCAAATCGTCACCCCCCAAGTTGATGCATAATTGCGCTCGTTTTACGGCATTTTGAATTGTTGCTCGCAAAACATCTGGTTCCAAATTGACGATTTCTTCTTCAATGTTAGCTTTCAAGACTTGCAAGGTTAGTGGTTTGTTGTGATAAACGTGAGATTTTAAAAAGGCCCGAATGATGAAGTCCGGTGCTGTTAGATCTGGCGATCTGGACGGCCAGTTCAAATCTCCAAAACGGGAGATAACTCGACCTGAAAATTGGTGTCTTAAAATCTCCATCGTTGCCCGAGCTGTGTGAGCGGTTGCTCCGTCCTATTGAAACCAACAATGATCGAGACCCAATGCAGTAACTTTCGGCAAAAAAACTCGTTTAGCATCTGCCTGAAACGCTCACCATTTACTAAGAACCAATCACTTTTTCACGGCAAATTCCGCACCAAACAGTCACTTTGAGGGGTGCAATGGCTCTTCATGCATTTCATGTGGATTTTCTGTGCCTCACATAACCACTTAGGTGGGAATGGGCTACGTCGCTCATTATGATTTTTGATACGAAATCATCTTCTTCTTGCACCAAGTTTAACAGAGTATGGCAGTAAGTTAAACTTGTCCGACGGTCAGCAGGCAGCAATTCGTGAACAGTTTGATCTTTGTAGGGAAACATTTTCAAATCTTTCACCAAAATTCCTAATTGTGTGCATCGTGGTCTCGTTGATGTTTGCGGATTCTCTCTGACGTCGTCGGTAACAGCAGCGATTTTCTCGGTCGAACGAGCAATACGAGGCCGGCCACTTCTTGCGACATCTGTAATGGACCCAGTTTGTTCGAGGCGCTCAGCCAAACGCTTAATCGTTCCAGCATATGGAACACAATGACGAGGGAAACGACGACGGAATTCACGCTGCGCTAAAACGGCAGACTGAAAATTTGTCAAATAAGCGGTAACAATCATTCCACGTTCTTGAGGCGTGTATCGCTCCATGGCTTGACAACTAATTTTCTATATATCTACACTATAAATGTGAAAACACAGTGACATTTGGCGCCATCTGCAAAAATGGCAACCAATGCAAATTATGACATTACTTTTGCGCCACCTGTTAGCTGTCATTGGTAGCTGTGTCGTGATGCACAATGCTTAGCAAAATTTGTTCTTTTTTAGGTGGGAAACTTACAATGCCTGTGTTAATCTGCAACACTTTCTACAGTAATTTTCGCATTATGTATACGTATTTCGACAACTAAGTTGTCATCATCAGCGAATATGTGATTGGCTCTCGACGGTGTAAGTCTAGCACGGACATTGTTTCTGTGCGGATTTTGCCGTTGTTCCAGGTGTGACACCGTGGTTTATCATCTGTTGATGATGAGAACTTGGTTGTCGAAATACGTATACAGAATACGAAAATTATTGTGGAATGGGTTTTTATTAAGCTTTATTGATCGATTAGTACATATATGAGAAATTCTTTGATTCCTTTCTTGTGTTTGGTGTATTGGAGGAGTTATATTAGCCTTAGTTGATTAAGAAAATGTTGATATCTCTCAATGTCAACTAACTTTATATTAAAACCCCAAATTACATTATACGGAAATTTAGTAGAAGGCACAGCACATATTTTTTTATTTAATTTTCGAAATTTACGCGTTAAACTGTAAGCGTATAAAATTCAATGGAACTAATACCCGTTTCCTCCAACGGTCGCAATAAAAACAAAAGCATTCGCAAAAATTCTTTAAATTCCAAAATTATTCTAAATCTTCCGTCACGACCTCCATCTTTCCTCCATTTAATAAATGGCGACGTAATTAATTTTACGAGCGGTAAGTGTTGCCAACGTCAAGTCCTCTTTACGATATATATAAATATTCCCAATAATTGAGACTGCAATTTCGACTTCATCTTTTTAAGTTGGCAACAGTTTATGGGTGGCACTCGTTTGGTAAGCGTAAATCACCTGCACTTTGTATATAATTTAATTCTCGTCTGACGTTCGGGTGCGATTTTAAAGCTGTGTTTACTTACAACAAAGACATCCGGGCTAGCACTGGTAATTGTGTATTAAAACTTTAGATTCGCGAGGAAAATAAAGTACTTCGAAGTTAAGTTATCGCTTTATTTATTCTTACTTAATAATGGCTAATAAATATTGCTAAAATGTAGACAACATTGCTTAATTCTTTCATAATTTTTTAAGATAAAATTGTAACTAAATTGAAACTCTTTTCAGTTAAATTGAAGTAACCCATGTTTTACCATATGATTATTGTTAATTAAGTTTGGATTTCGGAGCCTATTATGACGCCTAGTAACGTTTTAAATTAAATTGGACTTATTACTGTATGTTTTATTATATACCAGATTGTTCAAATTTTGTCGTTCAATATGAAAAACACGATGTTGTGGTTTCACATGCATTTTATTATTCAATATAGCCTTCCTGAACTTTAATACACTAGATCCAGTGCTTTTCTAATTTATGGATTCCATTCCTGAAATGAGAATCCAGAAGACTGTTGAAATACGCTTGCAAAGTTGCTATTACCTCTTCGTTTGATGAAAATCATTTTCCTCGCACGAATTTTTTGAGACGTGAAAACAGCCTGAAGTCAGAGGGAGCTAAATCTGGCAAATATTGTGGATGTTACAACATTTCGTACTTTAGTGTACTTATTTTTGCGATGTTTTCTTGAGGTGTGTCAGTGGGTGCGTTGTCTTGATGAAAAATGTTATTTTTATTCTGTAAACGAGATCTTTTCTCACTAATTTTTACATTTAACTGGTTCAAAAGGTTACAATAATAACATGAGTTTATTGTTCTACTGTTTTGGAGGTACGATAATTCACGGACAAAATTCCTTTTGCATCCCAAAAAACTGATGCTTTCTTGGCCGATTTTCCCTTAACTCGCTTCGGAGTCGAAGTACCAGCTTCACACCACTCCTTACCTTCTTGTTTTAATTGATGATCATGGCAGTAGACCCAAGTCTTATCCATGGCTATGACGACGCACGAAATCGTTTTCGTTCTTTTTAAAACGCTTTAAATATTGCTCGAAAAGTCGCATTTGAATGTGTTTTTGTTCCATTATTAATGAACGCGGCACCCATTTTACACACAGCTTTCTGAAACCCAAAGCTTCGTCCAAAATATTGCTCTCATTGCTTAATGAGATGCCTTGGGTTTCCACTAAATCGTCCTCGGTTAATCGACGATATTCCAAAACGATATCCCGTATTTTTGCTACGATTTCTGGTGTTGATGCATTTTTGGACGTCCTTCACGTCGATCGTCTTCAAGACTTGTACGACCACGTTCAAATTCAGCAACACTTCTTTCTACTGTTCTAATTGAAGGTGAAGAGTTCTTACACACTTTTAATAGTCGTTCATAAATTTGTTTTGGTGGTACACCTTCCAAAAATAAGAATTTTATCACTGCACGATATTCAGTCTTTTACGTTGTACAGGTTGGTAGAAAAGTTTTGAAAGCGACACCTATTAAACAGTAGAGGAATCAAAATTCATACGCCATTTTAATATTTCATGTGTCATATGAACACACTAAAAATTTTATCTCGATTTGTCAATTCATTCATTGTTAGCAATCCATTTGAATTAGACATGTCGATGTATTTTTTAACAATAGAAAAGAAAAAACTGAAAATCGTGCTGTGATAAAATTCTTTGTTTTGGAAGGTTTATTAGCAACAGAGATTCATACAAAAATGGCGAACGTGTTAAAGGAATTTGCTCCTTCATTTCCAACAGTACATCGATGGGTTTTAGAGTTTAAACGTGGTCGTGTAAGCGTTGAAGATGAACCACGTAGTGAACGACCAAAAACTGCAACAACAACAGAAATCATTGAGCAAGTACATAATATGAATAGTGAAGATCCGAATTTGACCAAGCGTGAAATTTCTAATATCATAGGCATCTCAGATGAACGAGTGCTCCATACTTTACATGAAGAATTACATATGAAAAAGCTGTTTTGAAAGTTAGTGCCGCATTCGTTAGGAATTCAACAAAAACTGGATCGAAAACAAATTTCTCAGCGTAACTTGGTGCGTTTCGAGCGGAATAAAACCGATTTCTTGCGTCGTTTTATAACTATGGATGAGACTTGGATCTACCACCATGATTCTAAATTGAAACAAGAACGATTACAGTGGACTACGGTTGATTGTTCAACTCCAAAAGAGATGAAGTCAGGACGATCGGCAAAAAAGGTTATGGCATCAGTGTTTTGGGATACAAAAGGAATTTTATTGATTGATTATCTTGAAAAAGTTAAAACAATTAACTCAGAGTATTATTGTAACCTTTTAGATCAACTGGATGCAAACGTTCGTGAAAAAAGACCTGGTTATCGAAAAAAAAAATAATTTTTCATCAAAACAATGTGCCAAAAACACAAAAGTGTTTTGACGATGGCTAAATTGAATGAATTAAAGTACGTAGTAAATTGCTTGAACAACCACCGTATTCACCAGATTTCGCTCCCAGTGGTTACTACCTCTTCACCTACTTGAAACAATTCGTTCGTGGAAAGCGTTTTTCATCGAATGAAGAAGCTATTTCAGACGTGGGACAGTATTTTGCAGAGCTTCCAGAAAATCATTACAGAGATGGTATAAAATTATTGGAGGATCATTGGAATAAATGTATTGAAGTCGAGGGAGATTACATTGAATAAAAAAACTAATTTCATTTGAAAATTTACATTGTTTCATTTTTGCTTTCAAAACTTTTCTACCAACGTGTAAAAAAACTTTTACAGCTTTGAACATCTGTAAAAATACGAATGAGAAATTATAAAATGAGAAAACTTCACACTTGTTTATAAAAAAGTAGTACAATTTCTAGAAAAAACGACGAACCTAATAGCGCCATCTCTTATTGAACGACAAAACTTATTACTTTTTACTAATTTTAAATGGTTATAAATAAGGAACCAGAGTGAACAACTCATATCTAATCAATTTAGTTTCCTTTAGCAAGGCTAAATATAGATACTAAAGTTAAAAGAAGGAAATGAAATTTTCTTTGTTTTTTTAAATATCAAATTCCATTGACCGCAGGTACATTTTTTGCCAGGTCCATAATAAGTATACAATTCAGTAATTTTACCAAATCTAAGTCTATCCAATATCTTCAATAATAGCACGCATCGTGAGCATTGAAAATTGATAAATACATATACGAGGAAGTACCCAAAAATAATCGTAATTTCTTTACAGAAACCTATATTTTATTTTTTTTTTATAAAATAGCCATAACGCCATCAGTATATCCTCCAGTTAATTGTACACTTGTCTAATCGGCGATTCCATTTTTGGAAACATTGTTCGAATACATTTTTATATATGGCTGCGAGCTGCTGTGTCGTTTTTTTCTTCACTTCTTCCACGTTGTTAAAACAACGTTGTTTTATACCCCTTTTCATTCGCGGAAACAAAAGGAACGTCACACGAAGTACAATCAGGTGAGCAGGAGGCGTGGCGCAAAGGAGTCGTGCTGTTTTTAGTCAAAAACTGGCGAACGGATAAGGCTGTGTGAGCAGGTGAACTGTCGTGGTGGAAAAACCATTCCCCGTCTACCATAAATCGGGCCACTTTCGTCGCACACTGTTACACAGTCTTCTTAGAACCTCAACATTTCACACGCTAATTACTTAAGTCCAATATTGCAAAAAACAACGAGGAAACGAAAACGCTTTAACAAAAAAGATGCGCTGTAAGGAAACACAACCTTATTCGGGGAAAGAACCGACTACATCGAACGCAGAACAAGCTGCGTCGCGCGCACCTAGCAGCGGGAAGGCGTGCTAGATAAGCGCCATCCACACCATTGTCATTCTAGTTATTTTTGAGTAGTCCGTCGTATATGTGTGTGCGTTCGCGTTGTTTCGGGTTCCCGCTTCTGCCCTTTAAAGGACCAGTGAGATATGTCGGTAAATCTGGTTTGAAGAACAAAGCGTTCACGAAATCCCATCTTGAACGTAATCTGCCCACTACATTGGGCAAACAAACCGTTGAACGAACGACGAGACGAACAGGCAGGAAGAATTTTAGGGGAAAAATATTACTTTTATATATATTTTCCCCTAAAAGTCTTCCTGCCTGTTCGTCTCGTCGTTTATTCGACGGGCAAGAAGAATTTTAGCGGAAAAATATTTAAAGCAAAACGAATAGTATTAAGACACATGACGAGAAAAGAACCACTCATCATCATAAAATGATGCATTGGATTTCATTACGATCTAAAGGTAGAAGTAGAAAAAATTGAAGAACATATAAGAATAATGGTGATTAAATTTAATGTAGAAATTGAAAAAATTGAGAAAGATGTAAGGGTAGCTAGAACCAATAAGTATTTGTGATAACAATGAAGAAAACGGGTACTAATCAATTAGCAAATGGCCTTGAAAACGCTTGATAGCAATCAGAATCTCTACAATTAAACTGTTTGATAACGAGGAAACGAAAGCAAACAGACTGAAAAAAAATTGAATCGACAATAACTGTATTAGATATTTGAAATAATTGTTTTAGAATCAAAATTTACTTTTAATTTTCAATAAAAATTGTTTCTATTTGTGCCACAGTTTGTATAAAAACTTAGCACCTAGCAAAATAAACTAATCTGCAAGAGCAAAATAGCCAAACTATTGGGTTGGCAACTAAGTACTTTCGGTTTTTACTGATAGAGAGCGTTGCTTTATTTTTTGTATAACATATGTTAGTGCTGTACTTTACCGTTTGTCGCCTGATACTAGTCACATTGACGTAACTTCAGAAGCAAGTAGTGCGTGATTTTTATTAAAGCTATTAGTTGTTGGTTAATTTTAAATGGGGTGCAGAAATGAACATTTCGACATATTTTACTATTTTATTTCCATAAAGGAAAGAAAGCTGTTGCGGCTCACAAAAAGATATGTGAAGCTTATGGTGCTAATTGCTTAACAGAGCGCACGTGTCAGAATTGGTATAAAAATTCCGTTCTGGAGATTTTTCCCTCAAAGATGAGCAACGTTCTGGTTGGCCTACTGAAGTTGATGATGACCAAATCAAAGTCATAATTCAAGAGGATCGTCATATAACTGTTCGAGAGGTTGCGGAGAGGCTACATGTATCGCACACAACAATTGAAAAACATTTAAAATGTCTTGGGCTAGTTAAGAAGCTTGATATTTGGGTAACTCACGAATTGAAAGAAATTCATTTAACACAAAGAATCAACTTTTGCGATATGCACCTGAGACGAAATGAAACCGACCCGTTCTTAAAAAGAATCATCACTGGTGATGAAAAATGGGTCCTGTACAGTAACATAGTTCGAAAACGATCATGGAGCAAACACGATAAACCACATCGAAACCTGAATTGCATCCAAAAAAGATCATGCTGTCAGTTTGGTGGGATTACAAAGGTGTTGTGTTTTTTGAGCTGCTTCCAAGGAACCAAACGATCAATTCTGATGTTTACTGTCAACAATTAATAAAACTGGATGAAGCAATCAAAGAAAAACGGCCAGAATTGTTAAATCGGAAAGGTGTAGTTTTCCACCAAGATAATGCAAGGCCTCACACATCTCTGGCAACTCGTGGGGAACTATTGGAGCTTGGCTGAGAAGTGATGCCCCATCCCCCATACAGCCCCGATCTAGCACCATCTGATTACCATTTATTTCGAAGTTTGCAGAATTCTTTGAATGGTAAAACTTTCACAAATGACGATGACCTTCACTCGCACCTGGTTCAGTTTTCTGCTGATAAGGACCAGAAATTTTATGCGCGCGGAATCATGCAGCTGAAAGAAAGATGGCAAAAGGTCATTGAGCAAAATGGAAAATATATAATTGATTAAAAACTATTCTTTGTTTAAAAAAAAAGTGTTTTATTTTATACTACAAAACAGAAAGTACTTAGTTGCCAACCCAATATTTTCGTTGGATTGGGTTATTTTTGGAATGCCGATTGTAAATTTAATCTCTGTACTTTTTCAGTTCGTAACGTCCTTTTCGTATGAGTGTACCCAGTCTGAAAAAAGAACCAACAACTTTTTAAAACATAAAATATTACACGAAGTTACAAAGATACAAATAAAAACGTTTATTTCTTGTAGAAAGATTACACAATATCGCACAAATATTGTCGCCTATAAGTCGCCTGCAGGCAGAGAGATAATCAAATTTAATTCATTCAAGACTACTTCAGAATCAGTACCGAACTCCCTTCAAGTATTTAAAAGAATAAAGGTTTCGTTGTTTCCCCAGATATATAAATTCCCAACAATATAAATTCAAAATTTATACTGGCGAAGCACGTTTGAAACTAGCAAAAAATAAATAACAAAAAAGTTTCTGATTAAAAATAGAATTCGTAGATGTCTCCTTAAATGTTTATTCGTAGTTTTATTGTTTCCCGAACAGTTAAGAACTTCATTTCTTCTCTTAAGCAACATTAAATATTCCTCGTTTCGCTTATTAGTGACCCTTTTTTGTAACACAAACAATATTTGTACGTTTTAATTTAAGACCATAAAAACAATTTCATTTTACTTTCTATTATCTAATCGTCTTCACAAGCAAACAATAAAAATAATTAAAACAGTTCACGGATACGAAAAATACACAAATTAAAAATATAATTAATTACTAATAACAATTTCAACAGAAAAAAAAACGCAATTAAAATAGCTCATTTGAAATCATTTATATGATAATTATTTCATTTTATGTTAGCCGCTATCTTCGTCGTTATAGTAGTCACTATACGTAACGTAAAGATAAAAGTTCTTGCACAACAGTTTTTAAACAAATTGACATTCAAATGAAACTGTTGTTTTCAAAATTAGTGATGATAAAATAACATAAAATTTCGTCTTCATAAATTAAAATTAAAAAGACTAATTAATTAGATTATTACGTTAAAAAGAAATTAGGAAAATATCGTGTGTTCAAATGTATTCAGTGTATTGAAGTTGGACTAACTTTGTTATTCGTTTGCTGTGAAATATTAAGATATTATGAAGCGATTGCGATAAATTGTCATTGTGTATACTTCTCAAAAATAATTGACGAATAATCTCGTAAAAGCTAATAAAAAAAATGATATTTAACATCATTTTCTTGACTCAGTACATTTGTAAGTATCTGAATACATTAACTTGTTTCGGTGAGTTTTAACATGACCTTGTTGGACGAGTATAAAACGTTTTATTCTTAGTTTAGGAACAATACAGAAATATATAATTTAATACATAAGAGGGTGGTCCTAGGAGTACGCAACCCAACAAAGAAAACACAAAAATTTTGGAAAAAAATATATTTATTTTTCAACGTAATCTCCTTTTAGCTCTACACTTTTCCCAGCGATGTTCAATAAGTTCGATACCCTTTTTATTATAAGGACTGTCTTGTTTTTCGAAATAGCCATTAACTGCCGACATCACTTCTTCATCGTTGGAAAATCTTTGACCACTGAGCTATTTTTTCAAGTTTGGGAACAGAAAATAATCCGAGGGGGCTAAATCTGGCGAATAGGATGCATGAGGTTGCAATTCAAACTTTAATTCATTAATTGTGGTCATTGAAATAACGGATTTGTAAACTGGTGCATTGTTTTGATAGAACAACACTTTCTTCTTACCCAAATGCGGTTGTTTTTGCTTGATTTTTTCGCTCAAATGTTGCATTAAATTCGCATAATACACGTCATTGATAGTTTTTCCTTTTTCAAGATAGTCAATGAAAATTATTCCACGCGCATCCCAAAAAACCGATGCCATGATCTTGCCTGCAGATGAAACGGTCTTCGCCTTCTTTGGAACCGGTTCTCCCTTGTGAGTTCATTGTTTTGATTGTTCTTTTGTCTCGGGTGTGAAGTTATGGACCCATGTTTCATCCATGGTTATGAAACGCCGCAAAAATTCGGCTTTATTGCTGTGAAACGTCGCTAAACACTCAATTGAAACATCTTCGCGACACTGTTTTTGCTCGAGTGTGAACAAACGCGGCACCTATCTTGCACACAGCTTTCCCATGTTCAAATTTTCAGATAATATGCGATGTACCGCACTTTTCGAAATGCCTACTATGTCTGCTAGCTCGCGCACTTTTAGCCGACAATCATCCAGTACCGCTTTGTGGATTTTCTTCACCATTTCTGGAGTCGTCGCCTTATTTGGTCGACCACTACGATGCTCGTCTTGGCAGCTCTCTGCAACTCAATATGTCACTGTTGTAAACGAAGGAGCAGACTAACCCAGAGTAGAATACAGTTCAGTTTTTATATCGGTTGAGTTGAGATCTTTCAAATAAAAGTATTGTATCACGTAACGATGACCAATTTTCTCCATTTTTACAAATTCACTGAAAACGTTTACTATTGATGGCTGCCAAACAAATAATAAACAACGTGGCGTCTTCAAACTTGAAACATATGCTTTATAGATTGTGTACTTTCTAATACAGTGACATTTTTCAAACAACTACCGCCATCTCTAGGTCAGGCCGGGTACTTTTGTGACCACCCTCGTATATAACTTATTAAAAACTAGAGTTATAATTCGAAATTTCTCTACTTTAATGTTTGTAGTTGGTATTGGTATTGGCCTTGGTATTTTATGTAAATTACCATTTTGTGCATAACAGTAAATATCGACCGTATAACTAAAATATAATAAATTTATCAATATACGTCTTCCATAATATACATATAATAAAAGTATAATTGGCTTCAGAAATAATCGTTTACACCGATTTAAAATGATAGATGTTTTTAATCAATTAAGGTTGATATAACCCCTTTCAACAATAATTTTCGTATTCTTCTAAAAACACACAATGTATGTTGGCTATTAACGGTGTAAGTCTGGTACAGACTTTGCTTCTGTGCGGGTATTATCGTGGTTGCAGCTGCGATACTGCGATAGATATCTTTCCTAAAGAGCTAATTTTTAATCAAATTCTCATATTCTACATATGTTTATAGGATAAACACATACAAGCCGACTGTTCTTTCTAGTGTTAAGCAAAACTATACAAAGAGATAAACAAGAAATAAGAGACATTAAGAACGTAATCTTTTTGTGGGTATTGATTATCCTTTGGCGTTTTTTCATATTGTCCGACCTTGCCTTTACACTCGTCAGTTACCTTCAGTTTCTAAAAAGCGTTTCGAGAAACTAGAAATTTCGTTTTGATTCACCCCAAACACTTCAGCAACATTTTCATATTTTCTTCCATTTTTAAATTCACCTAAGACCAAAGAATCCGATTCGGGAGGCACTTGAGAATTCAAATCATTACTACTATTCAAAGAGGTGAAATTTAGGATAGCGAGTTTTTATACACTCCAACGACAATCGCTTTAGGTCAAGCGAAAACATGTTAAGAGACATCTGTGAATTTGTTTCCTTGTTTAATAATAAAGAAAGAAGTTTATAGACGTCTTTGGTGTTATACTAACTGGAGAAATCTGATGATCTGAATGATCAATTTTAAGAATTAATTGCTTTTAGTGGTGTAGTTTAGAATGTATTCGAAATTTTATTACATCAACAGAACTGGTATATATATTTGTATATCAATTCTTTCTAACTAAAAACTTATCACATTCAAATTGCATTTATAAATTTCTATTTTCGATTTTCTTTTACTGAAAACATAAATCTACTTATAATATTTTGTAAATATGTATTTTATAATTGTACAAAGTCTGTATATAGATGTGTAAAGATGATATTACTAGTTTTAATATTTATGTATTATTATCCTACATAAACGAAAACTGTGTTATACACAATTTTAAATTGTTTATATGTTAAGTACTTCTATTAGTTTTAAAATAAATAAAATTAAATTAAGATCAGAACGGAATTGTGTATTACATCCTTTTCGTTAGAAGTGAATGTATAATGAACTAGTTAAAGATTAAATTAAAAATAAATATCCATATTATTTTAAAATGTGTTTTATTTATTTGACATTCAGTGTACGTCCAACCAAAGAAAATGGATTTTGGGAATTTAAGGCTGAAATGATTTAAGTTACAGATATTCTAGCTTTGTTTTTGATAGAATTGTGGATAAACTTTGTAACGAGTATAATAAATATTACAATTTATTCATTGGAAAGGTGAAAGCATACGTATACTCATTCGTCGAATCATATAGACAAGCTATTGTATTGGAAAAATCATGAGACATTTTTCTCCATGTTCTTCATCGGCTCTTGCTTTATATATATGTATATATATGTATATATATATATATATATATATATATATATATATATATAACTTTATTGCAATTAATTGTACAAAAAAAGAAAAGAAAATGCAAACGTCATGACAGATACAATATATTACATATGTGTTAAAACATATTCTTATACATCATATTCTTGCTGTAGAGAACCACGATTTATATGTATATTCAAATATACTGTATGATTCTATGTCAATTAAGAAATCACGAACTCTTTTTTTTAAATATTGACAATACCTTAATTTTTTTTAATGATTCCGGTAAACTATTAAAAAATTTAATGGAAGAGTAGCGAAGTCCACTTTTTATCAGGGTTAAGCGTTACATATATATGCATATATATATACGAGGGTAGCCGTTTATATTTCGGAATAGTAAACCAAAAAAAAATTTTTATCATCGAAAATAGTCTTATTGCTTTTTAAAATATTCTCCTTGAGAATTAATGCACTTTTGCATTCGTTTAAACCAATCCGAAAAGCATTGTTGCCACTGTGAAGGCGGTATCTCCAAAATATAAGTTTTGAATGCCTCATCTGCCTCTTCCGGCGTAGAAAACCGTTGAGCACGAAGTTTATTCTTCATGTGTGGGAACAGAAAAAAATGACAGGGTGCTAGATTAGGGCTGTACGGCGGACGGATCATCAATTCAATGATTTGCCCTGTCAAATATTCAATTGTTTGAACCGACTTGTGAGAGCTCGCATTGTCGTGGTAGAGGATGATCTGTCGTTTTCGGTTTGTTTCCTTGTTTCTTCAAAAACTTTTGGCAAACAAATATTTATGTACCATTCGGAATTGACCGTGCTACAACTCTCTAAAGGCACGGTTGCAACGTGACCGATTTTTCCGAAAAAACGGGCGACCATATGTTTTGATGTGTTTCGAGCGCGAACAACTTATGTTGGTTTTGGCTCATCTTGGAATACCCACACAGTCAACTGCTGTTTACTATCAGGCTCATACGTATAGATCCAAGATTCATCACCTGTGACGACTTTATAAATGTTCTTCGAAGCGCCGTCATTTTATTTTTCGTGCACTTCTTGGTACCAATCGACGCGAGTCCTTTTTTGAGCGGTTGTCAAATTATGTGGTACTCAACGTGAACATAGTTTCTTAACGGCTAAATGTTCATGCAGGATTTTATGCACTCTGCTGCTACTAATACCTAGAGATGCATCGATCTCACGGTATGTCACATGACGGTCTTGCATTATCAATTCAGACACTGCATCAATGTTTTCCAACACAACAACATTTTCGGGACGACCTTCACGAAATTCATCGTCCAAAAAACGCGATCCAAGTTTGAATTCACTATACCAACGATATACTGTAGTTTGCGATGGTGCTTCATCATCATATAAAGACTTCAGCTTGTCGAGATAATTGACGCCGAAAGTTATAAAAAAAATTGCACGAAAATGTTCGCGAGTTAATTCCATTTTTTCGCTGACGTAAAATTTTGAAGTTATTGTCAATAATAGAAATAGCGACCGGACACAAGTTATTGAAGGCTTTCAACTGAAAGTAATTACTTCCGTCCACAGAATCCGCTTCCCTATTTTCACATCCCAACGCTGGGCCAACCTTGGGCCATTGTAATCGCTTTTTACGATTTTGTGATCGTAGCAATAGTTTACAAACAGCAAATCGCTCTTTTAGTCCCGTTTTTGATAAACGATTTTCACGATTTTTATTTAACTCTGCGCGAAGCTGTGGAGCTGTTAACCGTCTATTTCGTTTAGATAACAGTTACAGCTGCAAGTCTTCTTGTCAAGTGGTAGTCCTTGGTCTTCCGACACGTTTTCTTTGTTACATTGCACCCGTTGTTATGTACCTTACACTGCGTATGTTAATTTCAATTTTTGCGCTATTATTAGTAGAGACAACTTACTCGGACAGATTCTAGACGCATACTAAATTTTTCTTAGATTTCAACATCCTATGTGGTACCACAAATTCCTATAAATTGTTTCTTGGAACCATTATAATTTTGTAATATAAAAAATCCTTTAAAATACTGAATACAGGTCATAATATTTTACACTAACAAATATGATTATATAATTTATATAACGATCCGGATATTATTGATAAACTTCCCAGAAATGCACTCGCATCTGTTATTTCAATTGTCCCTACCGAAACCTAGGTATAAAGACAGAGCGATTCTATCGATAGTACAGAATCCCTCATTTATGGCCGGTTGTGTACATGCATATGTATGTATATATATATATATATATATATATATATATATATATATATATACATATTGTCATGCATTCGAAAACAAAAAAAACCTAATAATATACTTACATAATCTTTTGTTATCCGTTTGAAGTAAACAAAAGCATTAAGGATACGGTGAAACATAGTACATGTTTCAAGTTTTTAACACAAAAACGAAGCGACCAATTCGCCTTGGTCTATAAGAATTTTGTATAGACAACAAAGGTCCCACTCGAAAACGATGAAGTGATTTCTAACAACTACAGAACACCTTTGCCATTGTCGGATTATGAAGTCAAATGCTCTGGCATGAATGCCCATGGCACAAAGGGATCTTAAACAATTCTCCCGCAGTTAGAGAAAACTCTCAAAGAGAAGTCAAAAGAGCAGTTTCGGATATAGTTTTCTATACCTCTCTGTCTCTCATAACGTTTTGACACGTTTCTGTTTCTTTTCACGTATTTATTTACCATTTCGTGTTGAGCAGGTGTAGGTATGTTGGCATTACAATTGAGAAAGGCAAATATACAATATCGATTTGGTGTTTTAGGTAAATCGTGTTATTTTCCGTTTGTGAAAATGACAACAGAAGTTGTGAATATAGTTTTTGTATTTTAAAAATATTAGTTGAGTCCATGGAAAGTTTAATTGTTTTAGGGGCTAACTCAACGATTTATCTGATTTCGAAATCGTTAGTGAATAGATATAAAAGTTCGCCTGAAAAAACAGAAAGTTTTTTAGATTTTAATTCAATCAAATTTAGTTAAATATTTAAAAATTGTAAAATGGAAGGCAGGGAAATTTTAGTATCATTCGACGTACCGTCATTGTTGTCATGGATTCCTTCGGTACTTATTCCATAACCGTTAACATATTTGGCGCAGTTGCTTTATAAAAATACGATTGAACTCGAAAAAATAAATGAATTGTATTGTCTATGTGTTTTCCAAAATTGTTTCTAATTCGAAGCTGAATTCCATGAACAGAAGCAAAGAACAATGGGTTATTGTCTTTCTTCATTTATACCGGATTTGTTCATGTATTATTTTAAGGTTGAGTTTAAACATACATATTACCAAATCGTCCGGTACGTAGACTTCCGCGGTCGTGGTCCATACTATCTGCTTCTGGGCTTCCGGGCTGAAACCGCGTCACTGGTATAACTGCCGACGTTTCGCACCTGCACCAGTGCGATAGACAGTAGCAGTAATTGAGCTCTGAAGATGTCCCATACGAGTGGCTACGAAACGTCGGCAGTTATACCAGTAACGTGGTTCCAGCCCAGAAGCCCGGAAGAAGATAATCTTCTTCAGGAATTGTTTCATAGTGAAGCGTTAACCTGAAACTGGTTCCAGCCCAGAAGAAGCCCAGAGGCATAATATCAAATATTTTCCAAGAGTATGGATTAGGTATGTATCATAGATGATATTTTCGCGAGTTTTTACACACATAGGTGTAATTTAAACGATTTCGTTTAAACACTTAAATTCAAAATTATCAACGACTAAATTCACGGTAGAAACCAGAACTTTTTTCTTACAATACCGTAGTAATAAGAAATAACCATAAATTAGAAATTGATATTTTTCGAAAAGAAACTAATGTTAAAGCAGACTCAAATCATAGAAAAGGTTGTTTCTTTCAAATTTCTGAACAATTGTTTAATGAGTTTCACATTAATAAAAATGAAATATGAAAGTTAAATGAATTTTATTAAAAACATTGCGAGCTACAGTGATTTTGGTTCGGAAATACCTATGAGATTAATTAGGAAAGCCGACTAACCCAAAGCAGACAATTTGCGATGCCTCTTAAGTATTTGTCATCTCAAAACAATCGCAGAAACAATTTATTTGCTTACCGTTCCACCCAGTTACAAGAAATTTAAATAATGCTTTTAAGGAACGCGGGTTTCAATTTACATTTCGGTCCAGAAACGCTATAAATTCTCTTTTAGGAAATACGAAAGATAAAGTCGAGACTAGTCAGAAATCTGGGATTTATGAAATAAACTGCTGAGATTATGATAAAAAAATGTATTGGTCAAATGACATGCTCAATAGGAATCCGGTATAAAGAACATATTCGTACACCAAGTTTAATCAGTCTGTGAAATCCATTTTAGTGAAACATGACAGAAAATAAACACAGTGTGAGCGCAGATTGTCTACATTCAATCAAAAACATAAACAATTGCTGTGAATTAGACAGTTTCGAGAGTGTCTTTATTTTTAAAAATAAAGACAATGTGTTAAATGCTGATAGGGAATCTATACTATATTCTAGCTTCTATAAAGTACTGTAAGATACGACCGTTAAAAACGTTCTTAAGAGATTGCGTGGGGAGCATAATTTGGTGTAAGTGTTTTAAGACCAGGAAGTATTGTTTCATGGGTTTCTTATAGAAGCAAGTGTATTTGATTTTGGAGGAATGAAAGCACGGAATTTTTCTGCGCGAGTTTTACAGCGAATCTAGGTGCAAAACTGTGATTAATAGTTTGCTGATGATGACAACTTAGTTATCGAAATGCGTATACGGAGTATGAACATCAATGAGGTAAGAGTTTTTTTTGTCTGTTTTGATTAATCGACATCAATACCTCTCAAAGATATTGAATAAACTGTCAGCAAGAATCATGAAATGTTAATTATACTAGCATATGCTGAAACTAGGGAAAAGATTGCAATATTATTCGGTTTTGCTACAATTTACAAAGGTAATTTTGATGGAGTCTGTGGTTGATTAACTTAATCACTGAAGGTCGATGCATAACCCCTTTCCACATTAATTTTCGTGTTCTGTATACGTATTTCGACAACTAAGTTGTCATCATCAGCAGATAATTAAACACAGTGTCACACCTGGAAAACTACGGTAAAATACTCGTACGGAAACAAATTCCGCACACGATCTGTACCGTTGAAAGCCAAAACGCACGCAGTGTGCGTTTTGGCTTTCATTTGTTTTCGTACGAGTATTTTGCCGTAGTTGTCCAGGTGCGACACCGTTTAACTATCTGCTAATGATGACAACTTATTTGTCGAAATACGTATACAGAATACGAAAATTAATGTGGAAAGTGGTTATATATCAACCTTCAGTGATTAAAAAAAACAATTTACAAATAGTATTATATGTTGGTATTAATACAAACTAGGCCAATTGTAAGATAAACGTAAATTGTATTTCTCTGCTTCTGTAAAATCTACAAACCGAGCATTCTATACCAGTTCCGCACTTTCATTGATTGCAATGTGTGTTTCCTCACAAAGAAATATTAATTTTTTGACATCTAATTTTGTATACGTGAAACGCGTTAGTACTTGCAACGCACACCTCATTATAAATTATCATATTTTCTAATCTGTTCTTCAAGTAAATCTTTCTATTTTGAAAGCATGTAATGTGGAAATTTTCAACACATCGAAATCCATTAAAAACATATATATTGTACAGACACATCCTGAAATATTCGAAAAAACGTTCAGGACGGACATCTTAATTAACCACAGCCAATATATCTTTGAATGCATCGGGATGCCTTATCAAATATCATAAACTACTATTAAAATTATTACATGTTCACTACCAACATGTTCATTCGGAGATTCTGATATGAACACACGACTACGTTGCTGGCATATGTACGATACATGCATTTATGTTGGCCACGGAGTCAATCAGTTAAAATGGGGGGTCCGAGTCTCGACGGGGGTCCAATTACTGATCCATTCGTGCCCCAGGGGCACCTCTAAACTAACCAGCTGTCCATTCCACTCAATACCATATTATTTTCAAGTTAACACCACTGCGTCGTCCTACTTGATGCGGGGTCAATTGATTACATTACATTCCTATTTATGAACCCGGTAGTTGTATTAATGCGGAGATTTTGATGTGAAAGTATACGTAATTATGATATGTGCGAGTTAATAATGTAGTTTAATGTTGAGTGAAATGTATGACTTAAATGTTTAAGTATATCCTACTCATACATCTATGTATGTACATACATTACATATAATAAGTTTTATACATACATCTACATATTCACGAGATAAGTACCCTAAATTATAGTTTCTCTACGATAAGAAACAAAATAAAATGTCACTTTCTTGCAATTTTTAATGCAGCCACAGTTAACTTCAATATTTACTAACCAAATATAATACACAGAGTGTTTAAAAACGTAAACAAAACACCTATCACACCTATATACGACGTGAAAAGCGATTAAAACTAGAATAGTGCAATATATATTATAGCTTAGATCAAGCAATATTTGATGATGATAATAAAGCATTCTACACAGTATGGGCACTAAACGTCTTGTACAGAATTTGTGCAGACTTCGAATAGAATGTTTCGCGGTGTCCTTTTCTGTGTAGCAGATTGTAAACCATTATATGTATTATTTTATACTGAAGATGACAACTTAGTTGTCGAGATATGTATTTAGAATACTTACGTGATTGTGATAAGTGTTTGTTTACGTTTTTAAACATTCTGTGTACTATACTTGGTTAGTAAATATTGAAGTTAACTGTGGCTGCATTAAAAATAGCAAGAAAGTGACATTTTATTTTGTTTCTTATCGAAAAAAAACTACAATTTAGGGTACTTTTCTCGTGAATATATACGAATTTTTTAAATACAAAATAATTTTTATTTTTCAATATATTCTCCTAAAAGAGCAAAACATTGATTCCAACGGTGCTCCAATGCCCTTATGCCATCTCTAAAATGCGATTCCGGAAGGCTTGCAAAATACTCATTTACGAAGATGATAAGCTCGTCGTTAGACGAAAATTTCTTTACACCTAGTGCCGTTTTCAATTTTGGAAAAAGGTGGAAGTCGGAAGGGGCTAGATCCGGCGAATAAGGTGCATGCGGTACTAATTGGAAATGCAACTCGTGGATTTTGGACATCGCAACTGTGCTGGTATGCGAGGGAACGTTGTCTTGGTGAAACAGAATCTTTTTCTTTGCCATTCCTGGCCGTTTACCACGAATCTCAACATTTAATTTTTGTAGAAGTTCTGCATAATATTGTCCGTTTATTGTGGCAGCTTTCTGAAGATAAGCAATGAGCAAAATGTCCTTTGAAACCCAAAAAATTGATGCCATCACCTTGTTTGCCGATAAAGTGGTTTTCGCTTTCTTTGGAGGCGCAGAACCACGTTCTAACCATTGCTTCGATTGTTGTTTAGTTTCGAGTTTTCTGTAGTGTATCCAAGTTTCATCGCAAATAACAAATCGCCTACAAAAATCAACCGGATTCCGCTCATAAAGGTCCAAACACTCATTGGAAATGCGCAAACGAGTGAATTTTTGATCAATCGTAAGCAATCGCAGCACTCATCTTGCCGACAGCTTGGAAAGGCCCAATTCTTTCGTTAAAATGTTTACCATGTCCGCTATCTCTCTCACTTTGAGTCGTCGATCTTGCGTAATAATACTATTGATTTTTATAATCATTTCCTTAGAAGTCACGATTTTGGGTGCTCCAGAGCGCGCTTCATCAACACAGATTGTTCTATCACGTTTAACTGCATTTACCCATCTACTTATCGTGGCGGATGATGGAGCAGATTCACCTAATGTTTCCCGTAACTCATCTTTTATTTCGGTAGCTTTCATATCCTTAATTACGAAGTATTTAATCACCGCACGATACCCTGCTTTTTCCATTTCAACAAAACGACGTGTTGCTTCCTTTTCAATCAGCTGTCAAAAATAAACTAATCAACCGATTTATCTAAATATCGGAACGTAAACATATAAATAGGCAAACTAAATTACAGTGGATTTGTTTTACCAATTAGAACGCCACCTATGTGTCATTCTCACTACTTCTCAAACTATCCTCGTAGTACAGGAACCGATCTGTATTCAGAGACATCCAATAAATTAGCACGCTTCAAAATTGAACGAACTCATGTCTTTTCAATTAACTTAATTATATCTAAGAAATATTTCCGAGGAAATTATCCTAATCATTCTCTCTTTGGAGATGTAACTTATATAGAGAATAAATTAAATTATATCTAATACATCTAGTAGGTCTGTTTCGTAGATATCAGATTGTTACATATGAAATATCCGATTTGGTAAGGAATAAAAAAAGTCTAAATTTAAAAAAATATAAATATTTATTCTGCAAAATAGTCTCCATTTACATCAATAGTTTGTTGTCAACGGTCTGGAAGCTGAAAAATTCCCTTTGAAAAGAAATCTAAGTTTTGACGGCTCACATATTGCTCAAACACTGCTATTACAGACTCCCGGTCAGGGAAGTCCCTATTTTTTAAGTGATTGTCTAAACTTCGGAAAAAATGAAAATCGGTTGGCGAAAGGTCAGGTGAATTAGGTGGGTGAGGGAGAATTTCTTAACCAAATTCCGAAAGTTTTTGGATTGTCTGTCGTGCAACATGAGGTCTTGCATTATCATGAAGAAGTATGGGTCCATGTCTATTGACTAGTGAGGGCTGCAAGCGGCTCAATTTTTCATGCACAGTATCCAGTTCGGCACAATAGGACGCTGCCGTGATGGTTTCACCAGGTTGCAAAAATGAATAGTGAATAATACCCTTACTGGTCCACCATACAGTCACCATAATCTTTCGCGGGTGAAGTGATGCTCGTGCATGTTGTCTTGGTGCTTCACCTCGATCTAACCATTGTCCTGACCGTCTCCGATTATCATAAAGTATCCACTTTTCGTCACACGTTACCACTCGATGAAGAAACGGTTCAACTTTCTGCCGATTAGCCAAAGAGGTAGCCACGTCTAATCGACGGAGCTTATTGGCTTCCGTTAATTGGTGCGGCACCCATCGATCGAGTTTCTTCACTTTGCCAATCGAAGAAAGGTGACGACTAATGGTGGCAATGGACACTTGAAATGTTTCTGCAAGGCTACGCACTGTTGTCGACGGATTACTTTCAACTTCTACACGCGCTCCTCGTCATTATCGGTGCTATGCGCATATCCGCGAGGCTCATTTTCCAAATCAAAATTTCCCTCGCTGAATTTTTTAAACCATCGCCGTAATGTGCGTTCATTACACGTGGTTTCACCGAACGTCTGATTAATTTCTCGCGTTGCTGCAGCTGCATTTAATCCCTTTTCAAATTGAAAGAGGTAAATTGCCCGAATATCTCTTGCCGACAGCATTTCCATAGGCGAGGCAAGGACAGGTGTATTAATCATTCCAAGAAATGGAACAGGTACACACTTCAAAATAAATACCCTTTTCTACAAATACAATAATAATTTTCACCAAAAACATACACGTCTTCACACAGGTGCGATTCAGTTCAGACTGAAGGAAAAAGATTATTTTTTATACCAGCCAAATTAAATTAAAAACAAATCGATTCATAGATTAAAAAATAACAGTCACCCCACACTACCCAAAATAGTAATACAACATCGTCTTAAATGTTTCTAGATACAATTTGAAATATAATTTTCCCAATTAAAACTTTTTTTTTTTTTTCTGAAATACCAATACCACTAAATTGCGTAAGAAAAACGTGCTTAATTAAAAACGAATAATATACTTATTTTATGTTATTTCTTTTTCTACGCAGTTAACAGTCCTCAGCACTTTCAAGTTTACACACATTAATAATAAGAACCAGGAGAATTAAGAATTTTTATCACATTTTAATTAGGCAAAACGGCGTGGAATGCCAAACCCGCGTATATATACACATGTGCAGTAGAACGAGCGACTTTTATATATACGCTTAGCAAGACCGACGAAGCGAATCGAGTCATACATAAATAATTAATTAATTATTATTTTATTTTATAAATTATTTATGTGAACTGGTGCCGTATAGTTACGGAAAGCCTAATTAACGTTTTCACTAATTATTAATTAACTGTTCAACATTTCGGACGGTCGTAAATACTCCTTGTAGACGCGAATACGTATGGAAACGCATAAGAAAGATAAAAGGGAAGAACGTACCTGGAAACTCGTATATTGAGTTTTGTTAGGTCAATAAAGCACAGCATATACGAGGTTTGTTGCGTAAGTAGTAACAGTAACATTTAATGGAGACTGTGGTTGATTGAATTAATCAGAAAATGTAAATAAAATCCCTTACCACATCAATGTGTGTGTTCTGTTTAAGTATTTCGACAACTAAGTTGGCATCACTAAAAAATGAATACCTTTTCCGAAATACGGAAATCTAAAATATGTCCAATCCTAAATAAAAATTCTGCAATCAGTATTACTAATTATCGCCAAAGTTTTTGAAATGCCTCTGCACTCACACATATATCCTAAAATAAAGTGTAACATTTTTCCATTTCAGCATGGGTTTATGGAAGGACGATCAAGTGTTTCCAATTTAGTGTATTTTTCTTAGTTTGTGTCCTCGACTCTCGGCAACCACGATCAAGTAGTTAGTTATTTATACATGGATCTAGCTAAGGCTTTTGATCGTATTAGCCATGACGTTCTCCTTCATAATTACAATCTTTTGGTTTTGGTGATTTTCATTTTTTGGACCATTTTTATATAATAGACTCCAAAGTATTATTTATCACGGTCACAAGTCCTACACTTTCTATGCTACTTCTGGAGTGCCTCAGGGCTTCAATCTAGGACCGATTCTATTTCAAATTTTTTCTAATGATTTGCTCAATGTTTTTGTGTGCGAAAGGTGCCCTTTTGATAACGACTTAAAAATATATTCAGCTATAACAACGACAATTGACTGCCTTCGCCTGTAAAGACAACTGGGTAAGAACTCCGAACTCATAGATGCAAGGGTGTCTGAGTTTCTGGAAGATACGATCGTTTAAAAGGGACCATAAGAGAGAGAGAGAGAGAGAGACCATAATATAAGTGTCAGCTTTAAGACTAGAATGATTGCTTTTGTAAGGGTGTAAGCCAAGATCTTTACGCAAAGTTTACCACAATGTGGTTTCAGAGATTCCCAATTCCTGTGAACGGCGTGGAATCGACTAATTTGGCTCATTTGAACCGAAGAACTTTCGGTACTTCGATTGGTGCTTTGTCTCACTGGTACAGGAAGATCCAATAGTGAATATTTTAACTCGAATTTATCCAATATAGCACACATAGTCTGTCTGATGGGACGATTATTACGATCGAAAATTGGAGTAGGCGTTCTTAAAGTTGCGACCACCAACTCAGAATTGCGTTGGTAATTTTTAATAATTATGAAACCGTGCTCGTTCGTGAACTTCACCATGATGAAAACGTTAACCTTGACTGATGCTTAAGCGTTGACAGATCATGAAAAACGTTCAAACGCATTAAAAGACAAAATTGTTGTGTCCCTATTGGAAAACCTTTTATAGTCTACCATACATTGTTTGGTTCTCGGATAAGACATACCATGTCGTTGAAATGTATAAAATTATCTGCAAATGATGACAAATCGTCGAAATACATATGCAGAATAAGGACATTGATGTGGTAAGGAGTTTTATTTACATTTTTTTATTAATTCAAATAATCACAGTCTCCATTAAGTTTTACATGTACAAAGGATACTAGGAAAGTTTTGCAATACAGCTTTGTTTATTTAATTTTTGAAAGTAATTTCTTCTACACTCAATACACCACTCCATCCTCCGAAACCAATCTTTTAACCAGTTCCGCCAAGTTTCACTAGGGAGTAATGCACACTCGTTGTCCCAGGCCCGCAGAAGGTCTTCATCACTGGAAAACCGCCTCCCTTTTAACTTTATTTTCACATGCTGGAACAGTGCAAAGTCCCAGAGAGCAAGATCTGGACTGTAGAGAGGGTGCTCGAGGAGTTTCAATCTTGTCGTGGTCAAATATTCGATGCAGGCTTTGGCGCGGTGAGCTTGAGCATTATCGTGATGGAGGAAGCAGGTGTTCATTCTTGACTTTGGCTGTTGGTTCTTCATAGATCTAATGACTTTAGGCAGGCACTGTTCAGTATACCGCTTAGCTGTGACTGTCTTCTGTGTGTCCAAAACGACGCGTTCCACAATTCCACTCGATTTGAAAAATACATCATTTTCTTCTTTCAGGTCGGGATTTTCTGACAACTACGGGTGTGTCCTCATCATCAAAGACCCAAACTTTGTTTTGAGCTTTGGCCGGCACATCGTAATGCAGCCAAGTCTCGTCACCTGTCACGATGTTGTTCACATACCGAGATTGTCTCTTATTAAACTTTTTTAGCATCTTCCGACACCAAGTCACGCGTCGTGTCATCTGCTCTTCAGTCAGTCGATGCGGCACCCAGAGAGAACAAAGTTTCTTCACGTGCAAATGATCATGCAGAATCGAACGAATTGCTGGTGCATTTAGACCTGAAGTACTGAATCTGTTGGTAGGTCACTCGCCTGTCTTCGCCAAGCATTTTCGTCACAGTAGTAAAGTTTTCCTCCGTAACTGACGTTCATGGCCTTCTCGGCCTCTCAGCATCCTCCACAGTTAAATTTTCACTTTGGAATTCTCTATACCACCTGAATATCGTTGTGCGATATGGACAAACATAGTGCAAGAGTTATTTCTTTGAAGCACTGGTTTATGTTTAAACCACACACGAAATTATAACGCAAAACCGCCCTTATCTCATTTCGTGACCACGATGCCATCGCAAGCACTTTACACTCTCACTGCTAATGAATAACTGAGGCCATCGATATGGCGCGGCGGCTACTATGCACGTATGAACAAGTCTCAACATGCAGCAACAAGCAGCTTCCTACGATTCATTGTTGCGTCATATTGCAAAACTTTCCTAGTACCCTTTGTAACAGTGGTTCTTTGATAGTATCTTTGATGTTTTGCATTTCAATTGTTCAGTTAAATAACTGTCTTACTTAAATAATTATTGTTTAAAACGTATAGAATATCAAATGAATGTAATTGTTTAAACATTCTGTAATCTTTAATCCAAATCGCTTTGCTTTCAATACTATATAAATTAAAAATAGTTAATAGGTATTATGTTCTAACTACGCCAACAAGATCCATTAATCTTCGGTCCTTTTGTAGTTCAGCATGAGAATATAATCCCTAATAAATGTAACATACCAATCACACCGTCAGTTAAATGTTCAACAGAACAAGCCCGAGTATTCATCGCATATCATACCGAAATAACAACGGAAACGATTCAAAAAAATAAAAGCACAAAACGACTTTAATTCGACGCCTAATGAGGCGATCGAATAAATAATCCAACACCGCACACGCATTTCATCGGCACATTCGAAGAGACGTTCGAATTATTTAGTTCGTGACTGTCAAGACACCAAACGTTACTATACAGTCTGCCCGGCCAGCACAAAGATATCGTACGGCTTATGAGACGTCGGAACGCGGTGATGCTGTGAGATGATGAACACAAGGGAATTGAATTATAAGCCGCCATTGATCCGATGATATTCCGTGAACGGTATTGATTGGTTACAATGCTAACATTTATGTCACTACAATATATAAATAATATATCTTGACAACTTACAACGTGTCTTATTTACGACGTTCGGGGTGTATTAAATGATCTTGAAGCTGAGAGGAAGATAATGTAAGCAAGATGAGTGTTCAGTGCCGTGGGTTGGGTTGGTAGAATTGAGTTTTAAAATAATAGTACATCGACATTTTAATATTTACATTAAATTCGAAGCCCTCGATTTTAATTGATTTGAATTTCTTTATTATATGAGATAAATATTGTAGCTTAGCCCCGAGGGAATAGAAACTCTTATGGCTTGGTTGTGAAAGGATAAAAACCTTGAAAACCATGTCAAAATGTGACATTTTAAAGGTGTCAATGGATTATTTCTAAAGTCCGCATTGCTTTACTGTCAAAAGTAGTCGATTTGTATTCTAATAGTTCAGAACTAATGCCTTGGATACTATGAAGGGCTGAATTCAAAATTATTTATTTCGACGAAAATTCAAATTTTTTCAAAGGGGTATACTCGCAAAAAATTGGCATTTTCCAAAAGCTATAGTATATTAATAATTCCTCGTCTGCTGGCATTTTTGAAGATCCTAAACACGAATTTGATGTCAAAACTTATCTAACTCTTATGGCTTAGTTGTGAAAGGATAAAAACCTTGAAAACCATGTCAAAATGTGAACTTTTAAAGGTGTCAATGGACTATTCCTAAAGTCCGGATTGTTTTACTGTAAACAGTAGTAGATTTGTGTTCTGGTAGTTCAGAGCTAATGCTTTGAATACTATGAAGGGCCGAATTCAAAATCATTTATTTCGACGAAAATTTAAATTTTTTCAAAGGGGTATACTCACAAAAATTGGCATTTTTCAAAAAATATTGTATATTAACAAGTCCTCGCTTGCTGATATTTTTGAAGATTCCAAATACGAATTTGATGTCAAAATTCATCTAGTTCTGTTGGCTTAGTTGTAAGAGGATAGAAACCTTCAAAACCATGTCAAAATGTGACCTTTTGAAGGTGTCAATGGATTATTTCTAAAGTCCGGATTGTTTTACTGTAAACAGTAGTAGATTTGTGTTCTGATAGTTCAGAGCTAATGCTTTGGATACTATGAAGGGCCGAATTCAAAATCATTTATTTCGACGAAAATTTAAATTTTTTCAAAGGGGTATACTCAGAAAAATTGGCATTTTTTAAAAAATATTGTACATTAACAAGTCCTCGTCTGTCAGCTTTTTTGAAGACCCCAAACACGAATTTGATGTCAAAATTCATCTAACTCTTATGGTTTAGTTTTGAAAGATTAAAATCCTTGAAAACCATGTCAAAATGTGACCTTTTGAAGGTGTCAATGGATTATTTCTAATTTAATTAATTTCTATTTATTTATTTATTATATTATTATTTAATTATTATTATTGGCATTTTTTAAAAATCATAATATATCAACAAATCCTCCCCTGTTGATATTTTTAAGGGTCCTAAAGATGATTTTGATATCAAAATTCCTTTAGGTCTTTTAGCTTGGTCGTCAGAAAATAAAAACCTTGAAAAACCATGTCAAAATTTGATCTTTTCAAGGTGTCAGTGGATTTTCTTTAAAGTTGGAATGGTTTTATTGCAAAAAGAAGGTTTGTGTTCCGATAGTTCAGAACTACTATTTTTGATACTATGGAGGGCCAAATTCAAAATTATTTGTTTTGACGAAAATTCAAATTTTTCGAAGGGGTATACTCACAAAAACTTGGCATTTTTCAAAAGTTATTGTATATTAATAAGTCCTCGTCTGCCAGCTTTTTTGAAGACCCCATACACGAATTTGATGTCAAAATTCATCTAACTCTGTTGGCTTAGTTGTAAGAGGATAAAACCATGTGAAAATGTGACGTTTTAAAGGCGTCATTGGATTATATCTAAAGTTGGAATGGTTTTACTATAAAAAGTAGTAGGTTTGTGTTTTGATAATACAGAAGTAATATAATCCAAGATTTGTTTCATTTCAACAATTGATTATAAATTTAGCAATTGACGATGGTCGGTTAGGATTGTATGATAGATATAAGTATTCCAGTAACTTCTATGGAGTGACCAAAGATGTCCGTGGCCTTGTATAGTCAAGGCGTAACACTCATGTTTACAATTTGTCAAATTGGGAGACGGAGAAAGTTTAGCATCATTCAAAGTAACGTGATTGCTTCCTTCACTACCTGTTCCAGAAACTTTATTTAGAAGGCGGTCTTTATAAAAGTAAAATCGGAAAAAGTATATGAATATTAGCGATTGACGATCCTATGTATATCAAAATGGTTTCCAATTCGAATGCAAGGATTTATTCATGAGTCATTTTGAAGTGGAATTTAAACATAATTCCAAATATTTTCCAAGAAACGCCTTCCCCCCACTCTTCTTTAACAGTTGACGCTTGTGCATATAATTTCTCTTTCGTACACCTTCCTAGTATAAATTCTCCTCTACATGTTCAACACTAACTATTTATCCTTTACGTTGCTGCCGAGGACTGAAGAAGAAGTAATCAATGTATGGGTTAAGATTCCTCAAAAGGAGATTGCAGGTGATGATTTATCCAGAGCTGTCGTTTACTACTGTGGGCAAAAAATAGTAAGACTTTTCAATTAATATTTCGCGCGAAAACCCATTCGTCGAAATATTTTTTTTCTAGGTTGGTAATAATAATAATAATAATAATCTGTGCCAAATGTCACATCAAAATAATCATTAGTGTTTAGTATACGCTTGTCTTTCTGAAGTACAAAAAGTGCATTCGGCGATTTTTACAATGAGTGAAATTATTCAACAAAGAAGTTCCATTAAATTTTATGTACGGAATTAAATTTCTAGTGCCGAAACGTTCAGAATGTTGCAAAAGGCCTTCGGTGATAATTGTTTGTCGCGAGCAAGTGTTTTTGATTGGTACAAATTATTCAAAGAGGGTCGAGAACGTGTTGATAATGAACCACGTCCAGGACGGCCATCAACATCAACTGATGATCAACACGTCAATAGAATCAAGGAATTGGTGCTTGAGAATCAACGATTAACAGTCAGAGACCTTACTGGCATCGTTGGAATATCGGAAGGATCAGTGAAAACCATTTTGAAAGATCATTTGGGTCTAAGAAAAATGAAAGCACGATTTGTTCCAAAATCACTCAATTTTTTCGAAAAACAGAGTCGCGTTGACGTCTATGAAACAACGCTTTCTGACTATCAAAACAAAATGAAAGGCATCATAACTGGAGATGGGACTTGGATCTACGCTTATGACCCGGAAACAGACGATCAATCGGCCGAATATCGTATCAAAGGTGAGCCGAAGCCCAAAAAACCACGTCAAAGCAAGTCAAAAATCAAGGTTATGTTGACAGTTTTCTTCGATTATCGAGGTGTGGTGCACTCCGAATTCCTTCCGACCAGCCAAACTGTCAACAAAGAATACTATTTGAATGTTATGCGTCGTTTGCGCAATGCTATTCGTAAAAAGAGGCCAGAATTATGGGCCGACAACTCTTGGGTTTCGCACCACGATAATGCACCGTCGCATACTGCATTAATTCTTGGTGAGTTTTTCGCCAAGTTTTCAACTAATATCGTGCCGCAACCACCGTATTCGCCTGATTTAGCTCCGTGTGACTTCTGGCTATTCAGCAAACTCAAACGACCGCTCCGGGGAAACCGTTTTGACTCAATTGAAGACATTAAACGTGAATCGCTACGCGCATTGAAGGCTATTCCTGAAATTGACTTTAACAACTGTTTCGAGAATTGGAAGAAACGCTGGCACAAGTGTATTGGGGCCAGGGGGGATTACTTTGAGGGGGACGAAATAGATTTGGAAGAATAAATTAAGAATTTAAAAATTATGAACAAAGTCTTACTATTTTTTTGACCACAGTAGTATATAATCCAAGATTTGCTTTAATTGAACTTTCAAAATGAATTGTAAAATTAGCAATTGATGTGACTGATCAGTATTGCATGATAGATAATGCAAGGTATTCTTGTAACACATGGATCAATAAGTCCCGAGACTAACAATGAAAACAACATTTTTTTTGCAAAATTTTTTTTTATTCATCAACATAATCACCTTTTAGGGTGATACAATGGTTCCAACGCTTTTCCAATTTTTCAATACCATGTTTATAAAAAAATTTATCTTTCGCTTCAAAATAAGCTTCAGTTTCAGCGATGACCTCCTCATTTGAGCCAAATCTTTTTCCCTGGAGCATTTTTTTAAGATCAGCAAAGAGCCAGTAGTCACTGGGGGCTAACTCTGGCGAATATGGGGGGTGGGGAAGCAGATCAAAACCCTATTCGTTCAATTTTGCCATTGTTTTCATCCACTTGTGACAGGGTGCATTGTCTTGGTGAAAAAGGATTTTTTTTCTCTGCATGTGCGGTCGTTTTTTTGCGATTTCCTCCTTCAAACGCACCAGTAAGTCAATATAATAATCACTGTTGATCGATTTACCTTTTTCGAGGTAGTCAATGAAAATCACGCCATGTGTATCCCAAAAAACTGACGCCAGGACTTTGCCAGCTGACTGCTGCGTTTTCGGACGTTTCGGACGGCTTTCGCCAGCTGTGCGCCACTCAGATGACTGCCGCTTCGACTCTGGAATGTAGTGATGTATCCATGTTTCGTCCATGGTCACGTAACGACGCAATAAATCTTTTTTGTTGCGAGTAAATAGCGATAAACAGCTTTCTGAATCATCGACTCGTTGCTGTTTTTGTTCCATCGAGAGCAATCGCGGCACCCACTTGGAAAAAACCTTTTTCAAGCTCAATTTTTCATGAAGGATAGTAAATACACTTCCATATGATATCTGTGTCATCTCAGCAATCTCACGGAGCTTCACTTTACGATCTTTCATTATAATTTTTGTCACTTCACTCACATTTTCCGGTGTAACGGCTTCCACAGGTCTACCCGAGCGTTCCGCGTCATTTGTGTCGGTACGACCAAGTTTAAACTCGGCAAACCACCGACAAATCGTTGCTTTTGATGGACAAGAGTCCGGGTAACATTTTTCAATCCATTGTTTTGCTTGCGTGGTGTTTTTACCCATTAAAAAACAATGTTTTATCAGAACACGAAACTCGGTTTTTTCCACTGTTTAAACAAACTACAAAACGACTTTACTCCAACCTCGATAACTCAGCTGTTTCTGGTCCGATCGACTTAAAATTTTGACACGTTTCAAGCAAAGGTTAGTACTCTAGAAAGACGTGGTTACTGGTTTACTACGAGCGCCATCTATGGGTTAGTCTCGGGACTTATTGATCCATGTGTTAGCTTCTATGGAGTGACCAAATATATCCGTGGCCTTATATTGTCATGGTGTCACGCATGTGCACGATTTGTCAATTTTTATATTCTTAGTTTGGTTTATTTAATTCGTAAACCGTAACAATTAAACAAAGTAATAGTTTGATACATGAGTCTCAATTTTAAAGCAAATGGCGATTAAATTACCATTCTATTTACTTCGTTTATAAATTATACATCTCCCATAAAATATCCAGCAACTAAATTGTGGTAATCCGTAGAACGATAATTTGCATTTCATCCAGGTAATAATCAGGTAATAGTGCTTCTTTATCAGCCGACACTACAGATAAATACTTATTTCTCCGTAAATTCTAACATTAACTACCCAGATAGTGTGAAACTTTCAAGCTACTGGCGCATAAATAGTTGTAAACCATACATATTTTCATAAAATTAATGCGTCCTGCGTAAATAAAGGCAGATATGTACTTATATATTTGCGTTTAAATGGGGCAGTTTTATTGCTAATATTATGCAATAAACTAATGATGTTGGCAAACTTAAGTGCTTGATTTTATTTTATCTGTGATCATTTAACGTGCGGATTTCATCCTAAAATATTTATAAATATTTACGACGTATTTACGTGTATAACGTACACGTGGAGGAAAATATCTTGGTAAACATAAATTCGATTTATTCTTGGATCTACGTATAATTAGATTTTGTGGTAATAGGCTATGCAAAAGAATAAATTATGTTTAATTGACGTGGTTATATAGCGTATTGGTCTTAAAGAGAATTCCGTCTTTTATTTCCCGAAAATCGCATAAAATTGTCAAAAATACAGTCCAATTATGAAACGAGTTTATAATAACGGGTGGTGCAAAAGTAATGTCATAATTTGAACTGGCTGCCATCTTGTTATAAATGAAAAAAAGAGCTCTGTTTCCATAAAAAGTTTATTTGAAAGTGTAAAATTGATGACATTAATTGGAAAAAATTATATCGCTCAATTGGCCACTTCCCGAGTTGATGAATAATTGCGCTCGTTTTACGACATTTTGAATTGTTGCTCGCAAAAGATCTGGCTCCGAATTGGCGATTTCTTCTTCAACGTTAGCGTTCAAGACTTGCAAGGTAGTTTGTTGTGGTAAACGCGAGATTTTAAAAAGCCTCAAAGGAAGAAATCTGGTACTGTTAGATCTGGCGATCTGGACGGCCGGTTCATATCTTCAAAACGGGAGATCAATCGATCTGAAAATTGGAGTCTCAAAATCCCCATCGTTGCCCGAGCTATGTGAGCGGTTGCTCGGTGATGTTGAAATCAACAATGATAGAGACCCAATGCAGCAACATGTGGCAAAAAAACTCGTTTAGCATCTGTCTCTAACGCTCACCATTTAAGGTTACGGTGGTGCCATCAGCGTCTTCAAAAAAATAAAAGCCAATCACTTTTTCACGGCAAATGCTGCACCAACAGTCACTTTGAGGGGATTCAATGACTCTTCATGCATTTCATGTGGATTCTCTGTGCCCCAGAACGCAAATTTTGTTTGATAACATAACCACTTAAGTGAAAACGGGCTTCGTCGCTCATTATGATTTTTGATACGAAATCATCCTCTTCTTGCACCAAGTTTGACAGAGTATGGCAATAAGTTAACCTTGTCCGACGGTCAGCAGGCAACAATTCGTGAACAGTTTGCACTTTGTAGGGGAACATTTTTAAATCTTTCACCACAATTCGTTGCAACGAACGTCAGCTGATGCCTAATTGTGTGTATCGTCATCTCGTTGATGTTTGCGGATTTTTTCTGACGACATCGGCAACAGCAGCGATGTTCGCGGTCGAACGAGCAATACGAGGCCGTCCACTTCTTGCGACATCTGTAGTCGACCCAGTTTGCACGAGGCGCTCAGCCAAACGCTTAATTGTTTGAGCACATGGAACACGACGACGAGGAAAACAACAGACTGAAAATTTGTCAAATAAGGAGTAATAATAATTCCACGTTCTTGAAGTGTGTATCACTCTATGGCATTTTAACAACTAATTCTCTATATGTCTGCATCATAAATGTCAAAACACACTGACATTTGGCGCGATCTACAAAAATGGCAGCCAATTCAAATTATGACACCTGTTACTAGTGTAGGTAGAAAAAAAAACGCGGCTATGATAAAAACAATTAGTTGTGCGTGTTTTGCTTAGTAACGGTCAATAGTGACAATACTTGTTTGTCAAATTTGACATCAATGCATTCAATATTTTGTACTTACAATAAATAACGAGTTTTGTGGGCCAAGAAACAGAACTATCCTAAGACATAACTGAAATATTGATTACAAGACGTGGAAAATTTTCAGACGCAATAAAACAATAACAATGTGTAGACTGAAGAAAACCTGTATGCGGTTTAAAAGATCATTTTCAACATCAATTTTTATTAAGCATTTGGGTTAGAATTATGAGTAAATGGTTAATTAGATCGGCGTTTCTACCAGAAAAACTTACTAGTGAGGTGTACCGAAACTTTTGGAAGATAGTGAGGTGTATCGAAACTTTTGGAAGAATCACTACCTGGGTCTTTTAAGAACCACTGGCAACAAGGAATGCAATGTGGTATATGCAAGGTGAGGCACAAGCTCGTTTTGGTATGGTTGCTCGTGAGTTTTGATCGAGGTGCACGTCACTTATAGCCTACTCAATTCGCTGACTTAAATTCCCGATTTTTTCTTCTGGGAACTTTTGAAGACATTAATTTTCACTACTCCAGTGGAAAATATTTCAGAAATTGGATAATCGATGAGTGTAATATAATAAAAAGTATCTCCGGTGTTTTTGAAACAATTCGGTCCTCAATGAGGAGTAGATTAAACGCCTGTCTCTTAGCTGGTGGCAGTCGTTTTCAGAAGCTTTTGTAGAGTAAGAATTTTTATATGTAATAGTAAGCGATAAAGTATTTTTTTTCCGAAAATTTTAATCACCCTGTATATTTGAAACGAAGCGTTTTTTGGAAAATCATCTAAGGAGAGAAAAATCTTAAAATAACCCAAGGAATAACTACCGTAATTTTTAACGCATGTTTAATAAACATCCTGTATAATACCTGTATATAGAATAGAATAATTTGTAAATTTTTTTATGAAATTCGTTGGAGAACAGGCGGCGTACACCATTTGCTTCAGAGACGTGTTAATGGCGATCTTATTGTCGTATTTTATAATATACAAGGGTAGTTTGACATGTAGTGAGAATGGAAAAGAAAAACGAATTTTTTAAATACAAAATAATTTTTATTTTTCAATATATTCTCCTAAAAGAGCAATACATTTATTCCAACGGTGCTGTAATGCCCTTATGCCATCTCTAAAATGCGATTCCGGAAGGCTTGCAAAATACTCATTTACGAAGATGATAAGCTCGTCGTTAGACGAAAATTTCTTTCCACCTAGTGCCGTTTGGAAAAAGGTGGAAATCGGAAGGGGCTAGATCCGGCGAATAAGGCGCATGCGGTACTAATTGAAAATGCAACTCGTGGATTTTGGACATCGCAACTGTGCTGGTATGCGAGGGAGCTTTGTCTTGGTAAAACAGAATCTTTTTCTTTGCCATTCCTGGCCGTTTAGCACGAATCTCAACATTTAATTTTTGTAGAAGTTTTGCATAATATTGTCCGTTTATTGTGGCACCTTTCTGAAGGTAATCAATGAGCAAAATGCCCTTTGAATCCCAAAAAATTGATGCCATCGCCTTGTTTGCCGATAAAGTGGTTTTCGCTTTCTTTGGAGGTGCAGAACCACGTTCTAACCATTGTTTCGACTGTTGTTTAGTTTCGGGTGTACTGTGGTGTATCCAAGTTTCATCGCAACTAACAAATCGCCTACAAAAATCAATCGGATTTCGCCTATAAAGGTCCAAACACTCATTGGAAATGCTCAAATGAGTGAACTTTTGATCAGTCGTAAATAATCGCGGCACCCATTTTGCCGAAAGCTTGGAAAGGACCAATTCTTTCGTTAAAATGTGGTGTACGCGTTCTGTTGATATATTTACCATGTTTGCTATCTCTCTCACTTTGAGTCGTCGATCTTGCGTAATAATATTATGGATTTTTATAACCATTTCCTTAGAAGTCACGATTTTGGGTGCTCCAGAGCGCGGTTCATCAACATTTACCCACTACTTATTGTGGCGGATGATGGAACAGATTCACCTAATGTTTCCCGTAACTCATCTTTTATTTCGGTAGCTTTCATAACCTTAATTACGAAATATTTAATCATCGCACGATACTCTGCATTTTCTATTTTAACAAAACGTGTTGCTTTTTCTTTAATCAACTGTCAAAAATAAACTTTTTCAACCTTCATCAACTTAATATCAGTGCATTTGTTTTACCAATTAGACTGCCACCTGTTCTATCACGTTTAAATTCATTTACCCATCTACTTATTGTGGCGGATGATGGAACAGATTCACCTAATGTTTCCCGTAACTCATCTTTTATTTCGGTAGCTTTCATAACCTTAATTACGAAATATTTAATCATCGCACGATACTCTGCATTTTCTATTTTAACAAAACGACGTGTTGCTTTTTCTTTAATCAACTGTCAAAAATAAACTAATCAACCGATTTATCTAAATATCAGAATGTAAGCATATAAATAGGCAACCTAAATTACAGTGCATTTGTTTTACCAATTAGACTGCCACCTATGTGTCATTCTCACTACTTGTCAAACAATCCTCGTATAATAGTACCATTTTATTTGGCATCGCCCACGTTGTCTACATCATTTGCACTCTCATTATGAATTGTTTCACTGCCTATAAACACGAGCACATGTTAGAAGAACTCGTAAAGTATACAATCTAAAATTTGGATATATACTTTTCCATTATAAATTTCCAATTATGCAACGTAAATTATAGAAAGTTTAACGTCTTCTCAAAAGAAACCACATTTTAATTTCCGAATTGAGCTTTTTCTCCTAATGATGACTTTACAAACATGATTAAGTATCTATAAAGTTAGACTATGTACACATGTGTATTTATGCTAATGTATACTAGTTGATTGTGTTGTAACAAGAATTAATGGCATTTCGGACGGACCAGTTCATAAAATGTAAATAAATGTAATTTTATGACATATTCAATAAATTGTATTTTATCTCTGTTATATTATTTTTTTCTTTATGTATATTTATACGAAATTGGGAATGTTATAATCTAAAATATCTCTTGCCATTAATTATAACAGCAGATTTTAATAACATTAGCATATAAATTGTCTAAAAATTATGAAATTACTAATTAGCGACTGTCTAGAAATATTTTAACTATATTAACAGCTAGCATGCCACGTCTTCGTCTAATACGTTAGATATAACCGCTATATGTGGGAAAATAAGTTCTCTTTTTAACATACCGAAAGTTTATGTCATCTTGTCGAAACGAAAATAAAAAAAAAAGATTCTGTAATGGCCCAAAATTAAATAATTTGAAGTTTCTATAACTTAACAATCATTTTCTATGTATTGGGTTGGCAACTAAGTACTTTCGGTTTTTACTGATAGAGAGCGTTGCTTTATTTTTTTGTATAACGTATGTTAGTGCTGTACTTTACCGTTTGTCGCGTGATACTAGTCACACTGACGTAACTTCAGAAGCAAGTAGTGCGTGATTTTTATTAAAGCTATTAGTTGTGGGTTAATTTTAAATGGAGTGCAGAAACGAACATTTTCGACATATTTTATTATTTTATTTCCGTAAAGGAAAGAAAGCTGCTGCGGCTCACAGAAAGATATGTGAAGTTTATGGTACTAATTGCTTAACAGAGCGCACGTGTCAGAATTGGTATAAAAATTCCGTTCTGGAGATTTTTCCCTCAAAGATGAGCAACGTTCTGGTCGGCCTACTGAAGTTGATGATGACCAAATCAAAGTCATAATTAAAGAGGATCGTCATATAACTGTTCGAGATGTTGCGGAGAGGCTACATGTATCGCACACAACAATTGAAAAACATTTAAAATGTCTTGGGCTAGTTAAGAAGCTTGATATTTGGGTACCTCACGAATTGAAAGAAATTCATTTAACACAAAGAATCAAGTTTTGCGATACGCACCTTAGACGAAATGAAACCGACCCTCTCTTAAAAAGAATCATAGTTCGAAAACGATCATGGAGCAAACACGATAAACCAGCTCAAACCACATCGAAAGCTGAATTGCATCCAAAAAAGATCATGCTGTCGGTTTGGTGGGATTACAAAGGTGTTGTGTTTTATGAGCTGCTTCCAAGGAACCAAACGATCAATTCTGATGTTTACTGTCAGCAATTAATAAAACTGGATGAAGCAATCAAAGAAAAACGGCCAAAATTGTCAAATCGGAAAGGTGTAGTTTTCCACCAAGATAATGCAAGGCCTCACACATCTTTGGCAACTCGTGGGAAACTATTGGAGCTTGGCTGGGAAGTGATGCCACATCCCCCATACAGCCCTGATCTAGCACCATCTGATTACCATTTATCTCGAAGTTTGCAGAATTCTTTGAGTAGTAAAACTTTCACAAATGACGATGACCTTCACTCGCACCTAGTTCACTTTTTTGCTGATAAGGACCAGAAATTTTATGAGCGCGGAATCATGCAGCTGAAAGAAAGATGGCAAAAGGTCATTGAGCAAAATGGAAAATATGTAATTGATTAAAAACTATTCTTTGTTTTAAAAAAAAGTGTTTTATTTTATACTACAAAACCGAAAGTACTTAGTTGCTAACCCAATACTTATAACATTTTAAATATACGAGAAACAAATTTAATCGTAGATAATTTTGATGGAGCCTGTGGTTGAATAACTTAATCACAGAAGGTCGATATATAACCCCTTTCCACATTAATTTGCGTATTCTGTATACGTTTTTCGACAACTAAGTTATCATCATCAGCAGATAATTAAGTGCAAAAGACAAAGTCGAGGACAACAAAAAATCGGGAATATACAGAATTAAATGTCTAGATTGTAAACAATACATCGGCCAAACGTAATGATCGACAGAAACCCGGTATTAAGACCATATTGCGCACATAAAATTCAATCGGCCAGAAAAATCCGGTTTAGCAGAACATGTGTTAGAAAATAATCATAGTGTTAACGCGGATTGTTTGCATTTGATAAAGTATGTGTGTAATTATCGCGAATTAGATACGTATGAAAGCATATACATTTTGAAGAATAAGAGCCATGTGTTGAACATTGACCTGGGACCCAACCATAACTCACGTCTCTTTGGTCTCTTAAATAATAGACAAGGGAGAGTGCAATAAACCGTATGTAGGTATTTGTCTTCCCTTTCTTTCTTTTTTCCGTTGTCTTTTATCTTAGTTTAAGACTGGAACACAATCTTTTAAAAATTATGCGAAACGAATATACAGTGTGCGTTTTGGTTTTCAACGGTGCAGACCGTGTGCGGAATTTGATTTCGTACGGGTATTTTTGCCATTGTTTTCCAGATGCGATACTGTTTAATTATCTGCTGCTGATGATAATTTAGTTGTCGAAATACGTATACAGAATACAAAAATTAATGTGGAAAGGGATTATATATCAATCTTCAGTGATTAAATTTATTCGTCAGAAAAAGATACTAATTTTTTAAATAGAATTGAAATGAATGATAGAAGCTACTAAAAAAATTAATAATTTGTTAAATGCTCAAATAAGTCATCCTTTTGAGGCGGGCAATTCATAAAATGATCATAAAAACTGCGTTGGACATTTACTAACATTTTCGGAGTGACATCATGACTAACTTCAATAATTCGGGAATGCCTGTTAACATATGTGGTAACATTTATGAAGGACCACAGAAAGTAATCATTTGTTGCTCGATCAGGAGATGACGTTGGTCATTTCATGACCTGAATTGCCTACACATCTATCTTCAAAAATAGTATTTAAAAAATTAAATTTGTGCGACACTGCGAACGTAAAAAAATTGAGAATTTCATCAAACGAGAGCCTACTAGAGTTTTCAAATTTTAAATAATACGATTTACATACATATAGTTCTTTTGTTCATACAAAAAAAAATTGAAACTGAAATGAAAAATCCACTATTATTAAAGGGTTCACATATACCTGGGTAAATTGGGAAAATCGATTTTTCAAAAAGGTGCTCATTCGAAAGTATTATCCTTGGTGTCTTCCCAGTTCGGGACTTCCCATTTCGTGACACGGTGAAATTTTACCTGCTTTGTTTCCATTTCATGACTCAACCCTTTTTGATTACTTCTAGCGTTCCCATTTGATGACACCTATACCGGAGCATTGAGCGTATCAGGGATTAGACTAGATAATGGTTTAATTGTCATGTCCTTTTGCATTTTAATTGAAATAATTCTGTGATATTGTGTAAATATTTGACACATTTTCTTATTTAAAATTGGATTGACGTAAATAAAACAATTTTTGATCTCAAATGTGTAGTTGTTTTGTCTATGTTTATGATGTATAGCATTCCTTTAATATCGCGTCCCGAAATGGGAGACGCCGAAGGTATCATTTTAGATAGTGTCACGAAATGGGAAATATTTGTAAGAAGTCCCGAAGTGGGAAGTCACGAAGTGGTCATAAGCCTTATCCTTCGAGTGTCTACCCTGAAAATTTCATAAAGAAATTCGCAGTAATGAGGAAGTTATAGCGTTTTGTAACCGACCGGGTAAGCAACGGATAAAGGTCGGGGCGCAGGTAGACGCGGCCTTTGTCATCTGTTTGGCTATAGTCTATACATACGATCCGGGTGTTCTCTCTCCTGTTGGATTCTACGTATTTATCGCCCTTTATATAGCAAGAGCATGTTCCAAGAAGTTGATGGGCCTTAGGTTAGGTATACATACTTTAAGACGCTCAATGCCCAGTCGTTCGCTGTTCGTCGAAAGTATAAATCACGTCATCTGGAAAATTGCGCCAAAAGAAGTGCACAGCGGCCTTAAAATTGTTGAAATTGCTGCAAATATCGGTGCATGTATCTTCAATGAGGATGCGAGAAGTATATTGCGAATAATGCAAATATTGGACATCAAGACAGGGAGAAACGCACATTGTTGGGCTGAATCTGTAGCATGCGGTTTGCCGAGCGCTCTGCGACAAGGGCGTCAAAAGAAGCAAGAAAGAGGTTGACACAGAAAAAAAGGATTTAATGGAAGCATCAACGTCTAGAGAAGATCCGTCATATGGCCCAGGAATCGATGATTTCATGTAAGTTTAAAAATAAACCAGTTATTCCATTGTAAAGTGAAGTCAAAACTTTAAACGCGTTTTACTCGAAACAGTATTTTCAAAATCGGTACCAGAAATATCTCCGCAACTACTGGACCGATCGGGATCAAATTTTGCAAAGTTATGCTTCGCACAATAATCTAGTACTTATCGAGCCCTTTTTTCGATATTTGACATAGTTTTTTTTTTTGTCATAATCACTCAACAATTTTAAGGCGAAAAACCGCCAGTTTTATGCAAATGACTGCCATGACCCGAAAAAATTGAATTCGCAAATTCCGGCTCGATAAGTACTAGTTCTGTCTATCTACTTTAAGAAAAAAAATTTTTTTTTTTCAGATAAGAAATGGCAGAGGCACGTCTGGTACCGCGAACGCTGTCGACAGAAACACACCCAGGAAAAACGACTGCAATTTTTTTACCGTTCGAAATTTTCGAACCCAATTTTCACACAATATATAATAAATGCCGTACTTCAAAATGTTTATTGTGGATTTAAAAAAAATGCAGTTTTATACACGAAAAAAAATCTTAAACATGACCCTACTTTTAGGTGCTCAGCTATAGCTGAGTCACGTTCGTAATTTATTACATTTATTATTTCTTATTTTAAAATGCACGAAAACTAATCGTTTGTGTCTTTTGTGTAACGTGATATTTTCACCTTTTAAAATGTGTTCGCAATTTTCTTTCGAAGAAAGAGAGGCCCGAATGGAAATAATTATCAATAAACATGTCATTTTAACAGCTGACGACACGAAAAATTATGGGTTATGGCGTATAATGATAACGGAACTGATAAGCTTTAATTAATGGACAAGATTTTACTAATTTAGATGGAGATAAACGTGAACAGTAGCCCCTCTTGTTGTCGGAGGACGTCGCCAAGACCAGCAAAGAAAATTAAAAATAACACTTAATTGGAAGGTTGTTCAGTTCGCACAATGCACATATAGGCGCTCACATATACACAACAGCATTTATGCACATAAATTGAGTGGGGTTGCTGATGTTTCTTTTTACTTTTTTTTGTGTTGTTCGGGCAAAAGGTTATTTTCAGGTAGAAGTGATTATGGTACATTGTGGTATCTACAAATTTAGTTTGTTGCAAATTTGTTAGTAAAAAGATGTTTTGCTATCTCTATAATAGATAATTTATTATATTATATACAATTAAGCCCAGTATAAAGTTTTTTAAAAATTTTAAATGTTATGAATTCCAATACCACAAACAAGAGAAAGAAAGTAATGAATTTCACACACGTGTACAATTATTATGCGATGATTAATCAATAAAAAAAGGTTAATAAAACCCTTCTGCAATAATTTACGTAATTGTATACGTATTTCGACAACTAAGTTGTCATCATCAGCAGATAATTAATCACAGTGTAGCACCTGGATCTACGGCAAAACCTGTATAAACATAAATCCGTACTTTCTCCATCAAAAGCCAAACACACACTGGACTTATTATGTGATAACTACACTGCTCAAAACAATTAGAGGATATTTGAAAATATAATAATAAAATAAATAAATAATATAAGACACGCAAATATTTTTATATTGCAACAATAACGCTTTTACACAAGAAACACAATGCATTGACGGGTTTCAACTTGCACAGCGCTTCGGAGCAGCCGCCAGTGCTTGAGGATATAAAAGCGCGTATGCGAACGGTTTCTACTACAGTTAGATTTTACCATTTTCTGTATGTAGCTAATTTTTTAACTGTAATTACGGGTAATAATGGAAAGGTAACGAGATTTGACTCATGCACAGGCTTGGAGATCCACAGTTCAATTGGAAAGTGGACGAAGACAGCAAGCTCTTGCTGAAGTTTTTGCAGTTAGTCAAAGTGTGATTTCGCGTTTGTGGAATCGGTTTCTAAAAACTGAGAATGTTCAAAGAAGATGTGGACGAGGAAGCCCAGCATCTACAACACCAAGAGATGATCGATACATAACAGTATTTGCACGTAAAAACTGCACTCATAAAGCAACGCAGCTTAGAAGTGAGTTTGCTGCTGCTACGGGAAGAGTAATATGAACACAAACAAGAAATTGTCTTCATAACTTTGGCATGTATGCTCGAAGACCCCTAGTATGCATTCAACTAACTGCTCTTCATAAAAGATCGCGAAGAATATGGGCTGAGCAGCACAGAAATTGGAATCACGATGACTGGGCACAAGTATTGTTTTATGACGAATACAGATTCGTCCTAAATCCAGATAATAGGCGTATTTTAATTTGGTGTGAACCTGGAACACGTAATCAAGAACAAGACGAAGGAGGGAGTGTAATAGTATGGACTGGGATAAACGCAGGAGGTCATACAGACCTTTATGTGACACAGAATGGCAATCTGACTGCTCATAGGTATCTGAATTAAATTTCGAGACCCTTTGTTCTCCCGTATGCTGACGATATGGGCGAAAGATTCATTTTCGTCCACATCGAGCAAACATCGTGAACAACTGGATTGAATAATTGGGAATTAATAGAATGGACTGGCCAGTAAACTTTCCTGATGGCGATGCTATCGAGCTTGCTTAGGATGCCTATAGCATACAGAGTGCCCCAAAAAAAATACTTTAAACATAACACTTACGTTACTAAAAAGTTCTAGAACTGACTCACTTTTATGTGAACAACGAAAACACAGACGACAGTACGATTTTGGGAAAGGATGCATAAAACTAAATCTATTAACTAAGCAAACGGTTTTACAATAAAACTGATAAAGCGTTGAAAATCGGAAATGGAAGATAAACGAAGTCAAGATCAAGGGTAATAATAAGGAGAAATATAGCATACAGGGTACCCAAAAAGAAATATTTTGAACATACGAACGTGGAAGAAATATACACTAACACGGTTTAATGACGAGACACTGATTTATCATGCTTATTTTTCGTTGTTTTTCATGCCGTTACAAATCTTCACATTAATTTGAAACTAAAAATTATTAATTTGGTAATCTTTATTTCTATACTATTTAAAAAAATCGTAAAGATAATAAAATATATATATTCACCTGGTATATAATCAACTTAGAGTTAAAATGAGTAAGATACTATGTCCAAAGCCAGCAATTACTGAAAAAACATCGTATATATTCTCACATTGGCATACATTAATTGAATAAAACATTGCCTTCCCTAATTGCATGCATCTGCTTTTTTAACGAAAATGAAAATTATGTAGTCATCTTTACAGTTGTATATATATTTTCTTTATCGATTTAGTCTTAACGAAGATGATTCTTTGAACTTCATTATGCCCCAGGGAATAAAAACAAATAAAATTATGGCGCTATGTAAATGATATAAATAAAAAGATAATCTTTATTGTCTCAATAAAAACAGAATATTTATATTCAATTTTATTTGGTGTATAATGGAGTTCGAAGTAATATGTTTCCTTTCTCATATGATTTAATTTAATCTTTAACTACCTAATGAAGAAGGAAACATTTCAAGGTTTGAATGCATGTCATATGTATTGGGTTGGCAACTAAGTACTTTCGGTTTTGTAGTATAAAATAAAACACTTTTTTTTTAAACAAATAATAGTTTTTAATCAATTATATATTTTCCATTTTGCTCAATGACTTTTTGCCATCTTTCTTTCAGCTGCATGATTCCGCGCTCATAAAATTTCTGCTCCTTATCAGCAAAAAACTGAACCAGGTGCGAGTGAAGGTCATCGTCATTTGTGAAAGTTTTACCATTCAAAGAATTCCGCAAACTTCGAAATAAATGGTAATCAGATGGTGCTAGATCGGGGCTGTATGGGGGATGTGGCATCACTTCCCAGCCAAGCTCCAATAGTTTCCCACGAATTGCCAAAGATGTGTGAGGCCTTGCATTATCTTGGTGGAAAACTACACCTTACCGATTTGACAATTCTGGCCGTTTTTCTTTGATTGCTTCATCCAGTTTTATTAATTGCTGACAGTAAACATCAGAATTGATCGTTTGGTTCCTTGGAAGCAGCTCATAAAACACAACACCTTTGTAATCCCACCAAACTGACAGCATGATCTTTTTTGGATGCAATTCAGCTTTCGATGTGGTTTGAGCTGGTTTATCGTGTTTGCTCCATGATCGTTTTCGAACTATGATTCTTTTTAAGAAAGGGTCGGTTTCATTTCGTCTAAGGTGCATATCGCAAAAGTTGATTGTTTGTGTTAAATGAATTTCTTTCAATTCGTGAGTTACCCAAATATCAAGCTTCTTAACTAGCCCAAGACATTTTAAATGTTTTTCAATTGTTGTGTGCGATACATGTAGCCTCTCCGCAACCTCTCGAACAGTTATATGACGATCCTCTTCAATTATGACTTTGATTTGGTCATCATCAACTTCAGTAGGCCGACCAGAACGTTGCTCATCTTTGAGGCAAAAATCTCCAGAACGGCATTTTTTATACCAATTCTGACACGTGCGCTCTGTTAAGCAATTAGCACCATAAACTTCACATATCTTTTTGTGAGCCGCAGCAGCTTTCTTTCCTTTACGGAAATAAAATAGTAAAATATGTCGAAAATGTTCGTTTCTGCACTCCATTTAAAATTAACCCAGAACTAATAACTTTAATAAAAATCTCGCACTACTTGCTTCTGAAGTTACGTCAATGTGACTAGTATCACGCGACACATGGTAAAGTACAGCACTAACATACGTTATACAAAAAATAAAGCAACGCTCTGTATCAGTAAAAACCGAAAGTACTTAGTTGCCAACCCAATATATCCACGTTGCTATTATTTTGGCGTTAAAAATTAGATAGCATAGAATAATATCTAGTAATAGGTGGTCGAATGCTGAGAGGATTAATAAATGAATTACCACAAGAAATAAAATACAAAATTGGTACTACTAAAACTTTATCTATTAAGCCTAAACGATTACGTTCTAGATCATTTCTTTAGATGCAGTTATCGATTAAATATTTGACCAACCGCATTCTTTGAAAGCTTCTTCAAAATTCACTTAAATTTTTAAAAGCATTCAATTCCGAAACGACCATTCTGTAAGGTCCTTTTTTTTGCTTGAAGCAGAAGGTAGGTCTCATAGGACTATACCAGAGCGAAGAATGTAGTACAGACTGAACATTTCTACTATTATACAATTATTAGACAGCAATAGTCGCGTAGGAGCGTTATAGGGCGAGGCCTCCTTTTTCCAATGAGCTTGGGTTATTTTCTGGACCAGACGGTGTGCGAATTATATTGTAAATTTGAATATCATCAATATATCCTAGAAATCACAGCTGATGATATATAAGACATCATTGACAAAGATGTTAAAAAGAAGAGACCCGAAATTTGAACCCTGCGGTACACCAGATAATGGAAAGATTTTAGGCACAAAAATCCATTATAAAACATATAGCCAAATCGACTAGCGACGTACGATGACATGAAACAAACCAGTGCACGACAAAAACAAAACAAATCAAGCTTTGCAAGGAGAATATTATGGTTTATGGAATCGAAGACTTTAGGAAGGTCCGTATATATAACTTTGACTTGTCGATTATGAATTGCCGAAGAAAGAAGTTGCGTATTGTTCACTAAATTTGTGGTTGATGATGGCTCAGATATGAATCCATGTTGGTAACAAGATAAGAATGGTTTAATGTGTGTTCAAGAAGCAAAATTTGGTAATGCACTTATTGATCTATAATTACTAAAGTTACCACCTTTCTTGAACACGTGTACCAAAGGACACAACGAAGAATCGGGAATATACGGAATTAAATGTCTAGATTGCAGTAAACAATACATCGGCCAAACAAAACGATCGATAGAAACCCGGTATAAGGAACATATTGCGCACGTAAAATTAAATCAGCAAGAAAAATCCGGTTTAGCAAAACATGTGTTGGAAATTAATCATTGTGTTAACGCGGATCGTTTGCATTTAATAAAAAACACATGAAAACATGTACATTTTGAAGAATAAAGGTCATGTGTTGAACACTGACCTAAGGCCCAACCATAACTCATCTCTCTTTGGTTTCTTAAACGACAGACAAAGGAGAGTGTAATAATACATAGAGGTAGTTTTTTTTCCATTTTTTCTGTTGTCTTTTATCTTAGTTTAAGACTAGAATGCAATCTTTTAAAAATTATGTGAAACGAATATACAGTATGCGTTTTGGCGTTCAACGATCGTGCAGATCGTGTGCGGAATTTGTTTTCGTACAGGTATTTTTGCCGTAGTTTTCTAAGTGCGACACTGTTTAATTATCTGCTGATGATGACAACTTAATTGATACAGAATACGAGAATTAATGTGGAAAGGGGTTGTATATCAACCTTCAGTGATCAAGAATGATTATTTTGCATGGTAATAAAGAAAATCCGATAAAATCGAAGTTTTCATTTTTTTAATTTTTGAAAAAAGTACCTCCAAATGAATCAGCCTTTGTAAAAAATATTACTTGGACATTATTTTTACTTCCTATTGTAGAGTTCGCGGCGCAATTTAAATTAATTTTAAATTAAAAGCTGGTACTAGTCAACGTTTCATCCTATTACTAAACTTTAAACTGGAAATTTTAATAAATGTAAACGTTGTCATTAATATTCCGCATCATATTTTTATAAATATATATTATATAACTACTAATAATTAGATTTTGTATAAATTGAAAGTTTGCTTCCGTTCAAAATAACCTTTGCAATTATTATTAAATAACTTTTTCTAGTTTCCTTTATAATATGTTCAAATCATGTAAATGATTGTATAGTTTTAATTTTACCGCGCATAAACAATTATGCAAAGTACCTGTATGTGGATATTAAATGTCTGTAATCTGTATCTAATATAGCTGGCTCATTTACTGAGTGATTTATCGTCTCCAATTAACAAAAATTTCCATAGATTTCATAGCAATAACTTAGTTTATTTATGTACAGTTTTCAATATGTCATTTCAAGGTTGCACAGTCTCTTATCATTAAAACATATTCTTCCACTTCGTATGAATAAATTGTTGAGAACGATTTATTATTTAAAATTAGGTTTTTAAATTTAGAGTTTTTTATGTACTAATTTACAACGTGGGCAAAATAGAAATAATTGTAGAGAACATGTTCTCAATTAAAAAAATAAAACCTGGAATTTTGGGGTAAATAAAAACGTGAAGGACAGAGTTGGAAGAGCTCGTTGATCGTTGAAACTAATAAATATATTACAAAAATATCTGATAATGGATGGACCATTACACAGGCCAACATATATTTTGGTGCCTGCGATTTTTTAACTGTTCCTGGGTAATTTTTGGATGCAGAAGGTAAAAAAGTTCTCAGATTTGGTCTATCAGATCTAGTTTTTGAGATTTTTTAAAAAAATTGTGTATATATTTTACGTTATAACTGTTATAATATATAATATTACTATTGACAAAGACACATGGATTTAAGTATTTATTGCAAAATTTAATTTACATAATTACATTAGTCACTAATCACATAAAAATTTTCTTTTATACGACTTTCTAGAATGGAGTTTACTAGGGCAGTCTCGCTGAAGGCTCCAGCAGTAGTCCTTGATAACGATCTTCCATAGTTCTAATATCCTGATGGAATCTTTCTCCCTGCTCTTCACTACAATCACCTAAGTTTTCTGGAAAACGATCTAGGTGGCTGTGGAGGTAGTGAACTTTTATACTCATGTTACTGCCGAGAATATTAAAATTTGAAAGCATAGTTTCCACTAATTCTACGCAATTCTCTGCTTTATGATTGCCAAGAAAATTTTGTACTACTTGAACAAATGAACACCAAACGTTAGATTCAGTCTCGTTCATTGATGTGGTGAATTGTGGATCTTTAACAAGTTGCCTTATTATTTGGGGACCATCAAATATACCAGCTTGATACTACAAAACTACCAAAATTTACACAAAATGATAGCACAACTTTACCTGGGAAAACTCAGTAATATACTAAATCGAGTACAGCCAAGCAGGTATAGAAGGATCGGGTCATAGGCAATTACAGGTATAAAAGTAATTAAGAGAAGTGTATTGAGTAGTTCCTAGTATAGGAACATTGGGTCAGGGACAACTCCAGGTCTCCATTTGACTAATTACATTCTGGGAAATTTCTATTTTGACGATTAAGTACATATTTATCTCTTTATTTGTTGTCCTTTATCAGAAAAAAATATCAATTAACCTGTAACCTGTATCCCAAAAACTAGAGCTGATAGAAAAAATCTGGTGGCATTTTTGGAATCAGCACATTAAAGACATCTAAAATCAGATGTTAGATTTCCGGCGCCAAATTTTTTTTTTCATTTTGTTACCCTGTGTTATCGTACCGGAAAGTCATTATCAGTTTTTTCGTAAAAAAACTACATAATTTTCAAAAAAAAATGGAAAAATTTATTTATTCAAAGTATTAGTCATCTAATTCTGCACATCTTGCTCATCTTTCAGGAAATTTTTGGATGCCATCCCAAAAAAAACTGTTTGTTCTTTGAGCAAAAGCACTCATCGAGACATTTTCTAACTTCTTCGAAATTGGCGAAGTGCTGCTTCGCAAGCGCGTCTGCCATTGATGTGAAAAGGTGATACTCAGACGGGGCAAGATCTGGAGAGTACGGCGGATGCGATATTACGTCACATCCAAGTGCTTTTAACGTTTCCTTGAACGATTTTGCAGTATGAGACGGTGTAAACCACTTTACCGTGTCTTCGGGCCCATTCTCGGCATTTTTCTATCAATACATGGTTCAAATTTATGATTTGCTGTCGGTAGCGATCATTATTAACTGTTTCACCAGGCTTCAGCAGTTCTTAATACACCAGGCTATGTATTATCTTGCGACCAAGACGATTTTGGCTTTGGAGTAGATGGGTGGGCTTCGCTAGGTGATAACCGTATTTTTTGCGTTTAGGGTTTTCGAAATAAATTCATTTTTCATCACCCGTCACTATTTGCTGCAGAAATGACTTCCGATCATACCTTTGAGCAGCATTTCACAGACAATTTTGTCGATTTTCCATTTGTCATTTAATTGATGTGGCACCCATTTTCCTATCTTTTGAATTTTGCCATTGCTCATAATCGGTCGCTAATCCTTTCTTGGGCCACATTTAACGCTTCTCCCAATTGCTTTTGAGTTTGGGTTGGGCCTTCATCCAATAACTCCTGCAGTTTCGCATCTTCAAACGTTTTCGGTATACCAGAACGTTCTTTGCCTTGCACATCGAAATCACCACTTTTGAATTATCGAAACCACGCCTCACATGTTTTTATGATTGAAGCATGCTCACTGTAAGTTTCTACCAGCAAACGATAACTTCCAGGGGCCTTTTTCTTTTGATTAAATAAGGAAAGTAATGCTTGCGGCAAACGCACTTTTTCAGGCACGAAACTCGACATTTTCAAAGAAGTATAAATCTATGACGATGTTACTTTCACAAAATATAACATGTATGGCTTTTAAACTTGATATCAGCAGAATAAAATGATATATGTGTCAAATGATAAAATCACATACTTAAGCCTAGCGACATCTCTTCGAAAAACCAGCAATGACTTTCCGGTACATCTGGTTTACTAATGGGTTGTCGAAAAATTTATCACATATTTTTTTCTGCCCCTGGCTCATCTATTAACATAAAAAGAGATCAATTTATTATATGAAAACTCGAAATTTCCTATTAATTTCACCGTTTTAATTAAGGCTCAAATTAATGCAAAAACTCATGCTGTCAGAGCGGAATCGAACTCCAGTCCACTACTTACCAGGCAGGTTGTAACGCTATGTTTCTTTGCCCAGTAGGACATTCCACCATAAACGATTCCTTTGCTTGATCTTCGACGTGCAAAAACTAGCTCAAAAAGAAACTCGGAGATTGGGGGGAGGTTTCTGTGAATAAGATCTAATAGGACGCTATAGTATTGTTACCCTGAAAGCCTTTAGTCAATACCGAAACAAAAGGTGGATCCATGAAATAGGCTCGATATTTAGTTAACATAGAAGGTCTCTCTTATAACCAAAAAAGAAAAATTTAACAATATTACACTTGAGACTGTATGATTAATGTGAACTATATGTAGGGGAACAACTCATTTGAAACACTTACGTTATTTGACTGTAACACTGACATATCGTTACGTAGGTGGAGTTTTTTTTTGAATTTAAATAAGCGTTAGCTTATTACAACTATGGTGTTCTCTTAATATCAACCAATTATGTATGTTTCTGAAGCAGTGTAACAGTTTAAAAATCAAAAACATTAATTACCCAAATATTAGTTTGTTTTAAAAACCTAACCTCTATATTCCGTTATATTTAAACTCTCCACGAAACAAGCAATTACTTATACCAGTGAGGAGACAATATCGGGGGACCAGAATCAAAATAAAATACACAAAGCGTAGAAACGTCTAGACTCCCGGCCTGTTTATGCCCCCTTTTAAATTAAAACAGATCTACTACTTAAAATTAAACATTTTAACTGAGCTGCTCTTTGATCTTTATAACGAGATAACGTAGAGAGCGTCTGGTGCGCTGATTTATTTCGATTGCCCCGTATACAAATTAATTCCGGTTTCGTCAATACGGATTTTCATTAAATTACTGTAAAACCTGTTGTCGTCTCTTATACACAAAAACCTAATTATAAAATTTCGAAGCTAATTAAAATATTTCATAATTAGATAAAATTCCAAGACAAAAACGCAACATCACACAAACGAAAAGAGAAAAAAAAAAGAAAACCGAAAACTCTGTAGGATTTCGTTTTTATTCCTGACGGCTACTTAATAAATTTATGCAAATATTCACGAGTGAGAACGGTGTCCCCTTTCTGTACCCGGCAAGAGGAAACGTAAATTCCATGGAATTCGAATAATATGGAAATTTAATTGACGATTAATTTGTTTGTTTTGTAATTACGAGCTGGAAAATATTAATTTTATGTTTTTTAATTAGTGTTTCGCCGTGTAATAATGTATGTCGAGAATTAACATAAATCGCATAAATTTTTGATAATTAGTGCGTTATTTAGACGAATGGAAGAACAAACAGTCTATACTTCGTAAAATACTAATTATCGCAGGAATAATATAAAATGTATATTACTAGTAAATTAAGCTAGAAATATACGAGTGAAATAGAAATTTTAGTTGGACTTGTTAAGCCTTCTAATGCCTTCTAATAATGCGTCATGTAGGAATTTACTGTGGAGTAATGCCTATGTACGAGGCGTGTTCTTTAAGTAAGGGCTGTTTGGTTGTACATACTAATATGTAATGCGCGCTCCGCAACGAGTGCTTCCGTCGTGTCCTGGCATTCCTTGGGAACAACTGTGCTCAGTTGCAGCTGTGTAGGTAACCTGTACCTGTTCTGTGTCTTTATAATGTTCAAAGCTATCGAATCGCGCCCCCCACTATAAATACGGTAGCCTACGGCGAAACCCTGCGAAAGCTACGCAGAGCGATTCAAAACAAAAGATGTTGGCAGAGGGAATTTTGCTACTCCATGACAATGCGAGATCTCAGCCGCAGATCCGAGCTCTATTGGGCTCTTTTAGCTGGGAAATTTTGGACCACCCCGTACAATTATGACCTTACGCCGAACTATCTTTTCCGCTATCTCACACAACACCATCTCAGCCGCAACCACTACAACGATGACGAAGACGTGAAAACGGTTATAACCTCTTGGTTATCGGAGCAGACGGCAACCTTCCTCATAGAGAGGGTATTCAAAATCTAGTTGTAAAGTTTAAGTGTTTAAACAAACTTGGCAGCTCTGTTGAAAGTGTATGTAGAATCTGAAAATAAATTTGAAAATTTTCTACATTTTTTGAGACAAGAAAATGAATGCTGAACAAAGAATAAATATGAAGTTCTGCTTTAAATTCGGTAAATCGTTTACGGAAACGTTTGATTTGATGAAACGAGTGTATAGTGATACGTGTTCATCACGTACGAGTGTGTATGAGTGGTGTAAACGATTTAAAGACGGTCGTACGGACATTACACACTACACAATCTATAAAGCATTTATTTCGAGTTTGTAGACGCCAAGTTGTTTAGTATTTATTTGGCAGCCATCAATAGTTAACGTTTTCAGTGAATTTGTAAAAATGGAGAAAATTAATCATCGTTAAGTGATATTATACTTTTATTTGGAAGGCCTCAGCGCAATTGATATAAAAGCTGAACTGGATTCTATTCCAGGTGAGTCTGCTCCTTCGTTTACAACAGTGAAACATTGGGCAACAGAGTTTAAAGCCGCGTTTGCTCACACTCGAGCAAAAACAGTGCCATGAAAATGTTTCAAATGAGTGATTAGCGAAGTTTCACAGCAACAAATTCATAACCATGGATGAAACATGGGTCCATTACTTCACACCCGAGACAAAAGAACAACCAAAACAATGGACTAAAAAGGAAGAACCGGTTCCAAAGAAGACGAAGATCGTTTCATCTGCAGACAAGATCGGTTTATTGGGATGCACGTGGAATAATTTTCATTGACTATCCTGACAAAGGAAAAACTATCAACGGCGAATACTATGTGAACTTATTGCAACGTTTGAGCGAAGAAATGAAGCATTTGACTAAGAAGAAAGTGTTGTTTCATCAAGACAATGCACCTACTCACAAATCCGTTATTGCAATGGCCAAAATTACTGAATTGAAGTTTAAATTGCTACCTCATGCACCCTATTCGCCAGATTTAGCCCCCTCGGATTATTTTCTGTTCCCAAACTTGGACAAATAGCTCAGTGGTCAAAGATTTTCCAACGATGAAGAAGTGATGCCGGCAGTTAATGGTTATTTTGAGGAGCAAGACAGTTCTTATTATAAAAAGGGTGTCGAACTTATTGAACATCGCTGGGAAAAGTGTATAGAGCTGAAAGGAGATTATGTTGAAAAATAAATATATTTCTCTCCAAAATTTTTTGTTTTCTTTGTTGGGTCGGGTACTTCTGGGACCACCCTCGTATAATAAATCCGTATATAATAAATAACAATCTTGGTATATAGTAAATCTATTTTACATGTTACAAAAATATAGTTTCCAGGAATCAATTTAGTATAACATAAGAAAAAGTCGATGGTGTACTACCAGAAACTACTATGAACTCAGATTTTTTACTATATCAAATTATAACTGCGCTTGTTAAAATAAAACTGATGTATTCTAAACGCACAACATGCGACCACGCTTTATAATTTACAGACAAGATAGCGTTTTTAATCTCTAACATTAATAACAGGATGTACGGTAATCAATTACTAATTATGAATGAAAGACAGTTTGTTTACTTCCACGAAAAAGTAAAATATTGTGACTAATATGGAGATTAGAGATAATCTAGAATTATGTGCGATGGTTAATTGTTTCCACATTTTAATATCTTGTATTAACACTTTGACGAGAGGATGTTACGTCCGAAGAATGATACATAGTGAAACAATTAAATGCAGTACATATTGGAATTGCAAAAGTACTTTAGCATTTTGATTAATCATTTAAACATTTTTTGTTTGTTGATATTGATTGTGTGTAGTGTTGCGTTCTGTTATACTGTGCCCTTTTTGTATTATACATTCCCCGTCACACAACAGCAGACAATTCTCTTTCTTTGAGATCTACGAAGAATTTGTACTAACTTTAAAGAATGTGTTTGTGAGATTTTAATTGTGAAAGATTTGTTTCTGGCGGTATTAATGGTTTTAAGCGCCAAATACTGGAGAAATTATCATATGCTTGTAAGTTTAAGTAACACAATGTCATTACCAATAATAATAATTGTATATTACAGTCTATCGCAGAGAAAACCGAACTTTTTTCAAATAGTAATTCTAGGTGGCGCCATCTGTAAAAACAAATGCGTCAACAAGGTAGATCTTTCATGAATAACAAAAAAGCTTACTATTTTGGTTAAATTCATTTACTCTATTCAAAATAATCGCCTTCGGCTTCAGTACAACGTTTTGCACAGTCATTTAGCATGTCGAATGAATTTTGAAGTTCATCTTTTGAGATGTAATTCAAAATCGCTGTTGACTCTTTTTAATAGCTTCGATGTCGGTATAACGCTGTTCTTTCATCGACAAAAGTAAAGGGTGTTTCAAATTGCGCGGTTTTTTTAAAGAATAAAGACAATATAGATGGCGCACTGAATTCGTCTAGGTATGTGGGCATTTAAAAAATGTGATGTATGACATTTATAAAAATGACGTTTTGTAGTTAGAAACTCAGTCATAAGCGTCGAGTGATGAGATGTAACTAATGCCAGCTACCATCTTCACGATGTTGAGGGCGCATACGACGAATATGGGCCAAAAGACGCTTCATAACATCAAGATAATATACATCACTGTTTAACTAATTGGTATAAACTCTTGTGCGCTATGGCTTTCGAATCATAAAAACAAATCAACCTTGTCTTCACTCTCGACTTCTGCAAAAGGCTTTTTTTCTTTCATCCCTTGGATGCTTCCATTCACAGCTTTGACGCTTGGTCTCTGGATCATATCGAAAACAACACGTTTTATTGCCAGTTACAATAGAATACCTGAAGTTTTCATCCTTTTTTGAGTCTTTAATCAAGTCTGTACAATGTTGAATTTAGTTAGCTTGTATGGTACAAACCTTGAACAAATCTTTCTCAGTTCCAAAAGTTGTGTGAAAATGCGATGAGTTGAATCTTTGGAAATATTTAATTCCATTCCCATGTATCGCAATGAGGATTTCGGCTCATTTCTGAAAAATTCACGCACATGCTCGATGTTACTTTCCAAAACCACAGATTTTTTGCACCAGGATGTTCGTCGTTATTCATGTTCGTACGACCGTCTTTAAATCGTTTATAGCACTCATACAGTGATAAACACGCATCACCATACACTTGTTTCATCAATTCAAACGTTTCAATAAACGATTTACTGAGCTTAAAACAGAGCTTGATATTTGCTCTTTGTTCAAAATTCATTTTTCGACCAATTCCAGAAACACACTGTTACTTTATGGGCCATTTCTCTGCTTCTAATGATACAAATGTCATGATATTTTGACATAACATTGGTGAAGGACCTACCTTATCGACGCATATTCTTTTTAATAGATGACGCCACTAGGAAAGTTCGGTTATCTCTTCTACAAGCTGTGTATAAAGATAATCAAAGTGCGCAGTAATTTAAAACTTATTAGCTCCAAAACTACGGCCAAAAAATGTATTAACTTCTAAAAAAGAAAAAATTCGAATCTAAATTATAATTATTTTTTTGTACCTTAAATTTTCGTAATTTTTAAGCAAACAATACAGGCAATTGTGAGAATAACTGCGAAAGGGAAAAAAACGAATCCCCCTATACAGAAAACGGTCCCATTTCAGAGACAACGTAATTAATTTCGAGATCGTAATTAAAAGTTTTTGTTGCCCCAGAGATGGAAAACAATGGAAAAGCGATTTCAGGAGGACGGTGACAAAATATACCATAAGTCTCTCTATCTGCGGAAACAAACGAGCAACAATTGCACCTTCATTTATCTTCCCTGGAGAATTGTAAAACAATGGCTAATCTACGCCAAACGCCATCTAGCAATTACAGGGATAATTACTCTATCCCTACCACCGCGTCCTGTGGTGCGTTCACCTACACCACTAACTCCATACAAACTTTACATTTACATAACACGGTAGTGAAGTTAGCACATTGTTATTTTGTTGTATTACATAGTAGGTGACTTGATCAAATTAAAATAAACTGTTGTAATGTAATTCCTTGCCTTTTTTTCATTGTTTTTTTTTTACTGTGGACGCAATAGTTTGATTGTTTTACTAATTGATACGTGTATATAAAATGCAACTCTAGTAGACGCGATAATTTATCAAGTAGGTCTTGTCTCCAGGTACTATTTCTTCTTTTTATCTTCTTGTGTCCCTCCAACCTCTGGTACGTCGCGTATGTCGTACGTCGATTGTTTTAACGTGTAACGAGCTATTGTTAAAATTTCAATATGGCATTTCAATACCTGCAGAGTATTTATTAATTATCTCGGTGTTATCTGATCTATGGATCTCGTGGTTCGAAAGGATTTATTGTCAAGATTGGAAATTAATAAGCCGTTAGGACGTGCCTCATTGTGGATGTGGTAACAAATATAATCCGAAATAACTCAAAGCGAGACAGAGGAATTATGCGACCGTTTGTTTTGTTAGTCGCAGATTTCGAAATTGGTAATAATTTCAATACCTGTTTCTATTAAATTGAATACAAAGGTAGGGCTGAAACTAGATAATTATTAGGTCCATTAACTCTTTCAGCCACGCTTTTTTATATATAACTTCAGAATAAAAACAGTTGCATTTTTAGATTAATTAACGTTTATTTATTATTAAAAACATGTAAAAAAAGAAAAAGCCGTTTGGGCTTTTACAAATGAGGGTGGTTAGCATACTAACCACCATGGCTGTTTGCATAACAAATCATTAAGAAAAGTTTAGTATAATATACAGCAAATTTATTTTCTATGAAAATCTGAAAAACACGTTTTATATTTTCGTATACAAAGAGGGAGTTTACAGGTTCCGCATTGCCCTCTAACACGCACCGGACTTTTCTTAATGCTGCATTTTGCGCATCTTCGAGAAATGGCTCGCTCTGGCTGATGCATGCTGCCTTTCAGACGTAATTCTGTCGATACTGCTGGTTTGTGCCGCTTTATTGGTACAGGAGAAGATGTATAGCTGTTGTGGGAGCGTTTAGAGCATAATTGGGAGTTCTTCATCTGAGCTGGTGCCAGGGTCCCTGAGTAAACACTTCTTCGAAAATTTTTGTTGCTAAGCTGGTCCAGTTCTGGATTATGATTTTTCTGGAGTTCCATATATACAATGTAGAAGTTTGTGACAGCATAGTCTGAAATGTGAAAAAATATTCGATTCCACCATTTACGTGATTTTCGGTCTATAGCATAAGTGCTTTTTAGCTGGTCGAATTTGTCCACGTAGTTCATAGAACTGTTGTATTGTATCACAGCTTCAGGACAAGCTATTTCATTTTGGGCTTTATTGTGTTCCCTGCGAGTAACAATACCAGTCTTTCTGAGATCTATGTAATTTGTAAACATGAAAACTAATCTTTTGTCTTTCCACTTTAGAAAGGCGATATTTGTGTCACTGACCCTGTAATCGTGTTCTCCACTTTTTAGAGCTTTCTTTTCTTTTAGTTTAGGTAAATATTTACGATTTCAGTTTACGGTATCACAAGCAAATATGTTATCTTTGTACAAATCTTCTTGCAATGCTATTGAAATTATTATCAATAAAGACTTTGTGATTTTTTGATTTCAAGTTCATGCAAAATTGTCGAACAACTTTCCAACCGAGATCAGTTTGTACTTTGTCGCTATCCTTGCCAGTACATATATCAAAATCTAAACAATAGGCGTAGGTGTGATATTCTCTAGCTCTATTACATCGTTTGGTACACCCCCGCGACCAGTGTACTTTTCCGGCTCTCTCATTCTGAAAATTTTCTTCCATTTTGGCTCCCTCATAACAGTTTGAGTAGATAAAGCACTCGTAGTAGCACTACCAGTAGTGTTAGGCCAATTTGAAATGGTTATGTCATCGTTCGAGTCAAATTCATCTTCAAGATTTAGCTCGCGCTCAGAAGGTATATCGTCGAGCACCATCGATATAATTTTCTCCTTCATCCGATTCAAGACTGCATACACTTTAGCACTCAGAAGGTATACTTTCCAACAAAATATCTTCTATATCACGTTCATTAAGTACACGCGGCATCCTTATAATGCAACATAAATATGTATATTATATGAAACCTACTATAGTCACAGTGGTTAGTAATCTAACCACCGTGCAACTTACCTTATTTATCGTAGATTATATAATATATTATAATACTTTTGTTATAAAATAATTAAACGGACACTATACCATAGAATAACACCGAATTCGTTAAATAATAAACACTGTGAGCATTTTTTATTATATTCGGGAAAGAGATAAAAAAATACATTTTCTTTTTTTGAAAATCTAGCTTTGATTAGCATGTTTCGTTGTTGATGTAATAAAATATTAGTAAGAGTTGCTTCGTGATTTACACCAGCTTTAAATCTCCCATATTGCCACACTATAAAATCAATAGCACATATACTGAAAAGAAATAGAATTTTAAATAGGATCTTAAATGGTGAGAGTTTTTTTTTCTTTGCTCCCGTCAGTGAAAATTAGATACACTGCTCAAAATCATCAAAGGATATTTGTAAAAATGGTAACAGAATAAATAAATAAAGAATGTAACACCTTGCAAATATTTTTATATTTAACTACAACGTTTTTAAATAAGAAACCGAACGCACGGACACGTTTGAACTTGTTTGTGCACATTATAAAGCTACTAACGCTCTAGAGTGAATAAATACACAAGTATAAACGGTTTTGGATCTAAGCAACCAAAAGCTGTTTCTAAGGTTATTTGGGACGCTGAATCCGAATCTGCACTCCGTTTTTGATATTGGTTCTAGTTTTCGAGATATTAAATAAACACATTTTTTACAATTTTTGATAATTAATCTCCATTTTATTCATTAAAAAGTGTTAAATTAGAAATGAAGAGCAGTCGCTTGTACTGTTTGTGATCTGTTTCACGCATTAAAGTCCAAAAGTAGTCGCTCATCATGCCCTCGCCCCAAAATCCTTGGTATCGTTTTTCGATTTTCGCCAAATCTTGGTGTAGTCGCTCTCCTTGCTCGTCGCTTGTATCACCCAAGTTTTCAAGAAAATCTTGCAATAGTTTTGCAACAAACTGTCGATTATCTTCTTGAATTCCGAGGATTTGCGGTTACCGAGAAAATTGTGAACAACATCTTGAAATGATGCCCATGCTGCTGCTATATTGGGCGTTAAACATTTTGTAAAGCATTGAGTTCACTTTAAGAAACTAAATGTTTTTCCTCCATGTTAAAATCGCTTCCACTGTTCGTCGGTGATGAACTACAAGTTTCCATGGAATTTGCACTCGTACCTGGATAAACTGGCAAAGGATCATTGCTCGCACGGGGAACTGGCTTAGACACTGATGATACTTCAGGATATTTATATTTTGCTAGTTCTTTTGCATTTAGACCGACGACATTCATCAAGCAGAAGTAACAATCATCTACATGATTTTTCGGCTCTCTACATAACATTGGCAATGATAATGAAAAACATACTTTTTACCGCGTGACCACTTGTATAATATTGTGCTACACGCGTGACAAAACAATTTCGGTACCCACGGCTTATGAGTGATTTCAATTGCTGTGCTGCTTAGCCCATATTCCTCGCGACCTTTAATGAAGTGTTAGTGGAACGAATACTAGGGGTCTTCGAGCAAACATGCCAACGTTATGAAAACGATTTCTTATCGTTTGAGTTAATACTACTCTTCCCGTAGCAGCAGCAAGCTCACTTCTAAGCTGTGTTGAGTTATGAGTGCGGTTTTCACGTGCAAATACTGTTAGGTATCGACCATCTTGGTGTTGTAGATGCTGGACGTTCCTGTCCTCGTCTTCTCTGAACCTCTACGGTTTCTAAAAACCGATTACACGAACGCGAAATCATACCTTGGCTAACTGCGAAAAAGCAAGAGCTTACTGTCTTCGTCCGCTTTCCAATTGAGCTATGGTTCTCCGGGCCTGTTCATGAGCCAAATCGTGTTACCTTTCCATTATTACCCGTAATTACAGTTACGAACTCAGCTATGATAATTTGGAAAGTAGTCTGGGTGTGAGTGGAGAAAACGTACTCTTAAGCTCATGTTACGGCCTAAATTCTTGAAGCTTTCCAACATTTCAGCGATAATGGCCTTGAAATCAGGATCCTTTTCCTGCCCAAAAATATGGTTACAAGTCATCGCTGTGATTTTCATATTCCCTCCACACTATGAACACGGCAAAACGAAACGTTTTTTTTACCTCGACTCCATTGCCTCAATTCTTCAACACAAATTAAACATACAAATACAAAGAAAATCACGAAGGCATATATTTTCTAATCTGCAGGTGCATTTTTTACACTCGCATTTAAATTTTTCCCCTTACAATCTTGGAGCTGTGGATGAGGAACAAGGGGAGCGTTTCCACCAAGATATAAAGGAGATAGAGGAATGGTATCAGGGTCGTTGGAATGTCAACATGATGAGAGATTACTGCTGGATCCTTCTACGAGCAACTCCAGAAACAACATATAAAAGGAAAAGCTACGCTCGAACTTTTACCGTGAAGAGGTTGAGGAAATAAAAAACTTTAGACTAATAAGTAAAAAACTGTTCATATTCACACTTACACTATCACTGTAATAAGAAAATGTTAAATTTTTCAATTATACTCTAAATTACGTACCTTTAAATCTTAATTATATATTTTAATACTATAATAACCAACAAAAAATAAAGATTGCGAAAAATTGGTACGTAGTAGAAAAAAAGCTGAGTGAAAATTTGGATTCAGCACACCAAAATACATAAGAAACAGGTCGAACTTTAAAAAAGGTTTTTAAAAAATATTTATTGGTTGGCGTTATTAATCATAATTTAATTAATCATAATAAAGGGCAGGTTAATTTTGACCAAAAAATATACAAGTAATAAGTTTGGCCCTAGCATTTTTACTAGTAATAAAGTTATGAAATTTGAATTAAATAATTCTTCTAAAGAAATTCCACTATCGTGAATACAAGCAATAAAATCTATTACTTTATTGTTGAAAATTTAATATTTTGCATGCAATAATGAAAATGTCGTAAATTTTGATACGATTCGAGCGTTTTGGGTGTCTTCTTTTTACCCCATTTGTGTATTCCGCTGTATGGAATAATTATTATCTTCTGTATACGTACATATGTATTGTACATATATGTGCATTTATCGTCCTAGAAGAGTAAGTATGCGATATAGAACTTCTATAACATATTCTAAGGTACATATAAACAACAAAAACAGTTTGTGCAATAATATATATGGCAGTAAGTTGTAATTCTAGTTGAATATTTCTTCATGCTTTTGTTAAATACATTCCAGATTGAAATTATGGACTTTTTTCTCTGTTTTCATAGTAATTAACCAATTTTTATAGCATTTTTCGCATATAGAGGATGGTGTACACAGTATTTGATCTTTAAAAGCTTCGATTGCGCCTTCTGATGTTGTGAATCGTTGGCAATGCAAGACAATTAATTTCTAGAGATGTAATAGTAATAATAATAATATTAATCATAATAGTATATTTGTTCAACAGATATAAAGTCCTTTTGTACTACAATACAATAGTAAACATGTGAATGTAAGATTACATTTAAAAACTAAATATATAGAAATTGAAGAATTTGTAACTGTATTATTCTTATCTAATCTATAAGTCAGAATTACTGTTTTACGTATTCCCAAGTCTAAATTTGATACTTTCAATTTTGATGAAAATCGCGGTTTTCTCAAAGGGGTATACTCGCAAAAACTTGAATTTTTCAAAAAGTATTGGACATTAATGAATGCTCACATGATGACATTTTCGAAGGTCCTAGAAACGATTTTGCTGTCAAAATTGCTGTAACTCTTTTGGCTCGATCCTGAAACCATAACAATCTTGGAAAACCAAGTCAAAAAGTAAATTTTTCAATGTGTAAAATTGATTACCTTTAAAGTTTAAATGATTTTGCTATGAACAACAGAAAGTTCGTATTCTATAAGTTCAGAACTGCCTTTTCACGTATTACCAAGTCTAAGTTCGATAGCTTCAATTTTGACGAAAGTTTCGATTTTCTCAAAGGGGTATGCTCGCAAAAACTGGAATTTTTCAAAGGTTATTGGACATAAACCAATGTTCATATGCTGAAATTTTCGAAGGTCCTAATAATGATTTTGAAGTCAAAATCCATCTAGCTCTTTTGGCTTAACCCTGAAAGAATAGAATGATAAAGTTAATGCTTTCTGTAGAAAATTGGAATTTTAAAGCAAGAAAACCTGTAAATGTTTACAAATGCGTATGAATTTGTAAAATCTTAGAAAGCCGAAGAGCAACATAAGTAAAAATTGCTATTTTTGATTTTCGATCAAGTTTAACGCCCACACTTTTAGGAATTAGTGTGGTATATAATTGGATTGGGTTTCGCATATGGATGTTGTATGCTCAAGATTAAATTCTGCCTAGTTTGGAAGATGTGATTTAATTTAATAACTTTTTGGATAGAAAATCTTTTTCGACTGTTTACTACGCCACGTTATTTAGTATTTGTTTGGCAGCCATTAATAGTGAACGATTTCAGTGAATTTGTAAAAATGGATAAAATTGGTCATCGTTACGTGATACAATAGTTTTATTTGAAAGGCCTCAGACCAACGGATATAACGAACTGGATTCTATTCTGGGTGAGTCTGCTCCTCCATACTTTGTTTTGTTTTTCTATGACGTTTCACATCCATGTAAATGGCTAACGTGATAAATAAAATATTATTATCGCGGTCTTATCGCGGAACCAGGTACGACACTGTGATTAATTATCAACTGATAATGGCAACTTAGTTACCGAAGTACGTTATATAGAATAGGAACATTAACGTGCAAAGGGGTTCCATTAACCTATTCTGGTTAGTGTAAAAATTGTTTAATCTTCTAAACCTTCTTTATCAGCGTATTATTTATGATAAATAACTAGATGAAGTACCTTATATACAGCGTGTTTCAAAAAGAATATACGTATTACAAAGTATTATTTTGTCAAAACTATCGGCTCGGCTATTGGTGAAACGAATACATAGTCCAATTTATTTAATAGCTGCTAGATCTCAGTTGTCTTCTGTTTTTCTTGGTAACCGTTATATGTTTAAAATGGCTACTTCGCAGCAGAAATCATTTGCAGTTCAAGTGCAATTCCGTGATTACAATGCAAAGACGTTTCAGGTTGAGCTACCAAATTGATCCTCCGAATGGTTGGAACATTCGCAGGTGGTATCGACAGTTCGTAGATACAGGATGTGTATGTAAAGGAAAGAGTCCTGGTCGCCTTCGTATTTCTGAAGAAAATGTTACACGAATTCAAACTGCTTTCCAACGTAATTCTTGAAAATCAAATCGTCGTGCCAGTCGGGAGTTACAACTGCCTACAACAACAATTTGGCGTGTTTTAAGACGTCGGTTGGTTATGAAGCCGTACAAGTAACAGTTGTTACAAGCTCTGCGTACTGATGACAAACAGAAACGTATGGAATTTTGTAACGAGATTCATAATGCTATTGACAATGATAACAGTTTCGCACAACGCATCGTGTTCAGTGATAAAGCGACTTTCCATGTTAGTAGTCTGGTAAACAAACACAATGTTCGAATTTGGGGTCTACAGAACCCACATGCAGCCACTGAACATGTACGAGATTCGCCTAAAATCAATGTGTTTTGTGCGATATCCCGATCATCAGTTTACGGCCCATTCTTCTTTGATGGAAACACGGTTAACGGCCAGCATTATCTCGCTATGTTACAAAACAGGTTGTTTCCGAGGCTGCACGAAGACAACTTCATTTTTCATCAAGACGGGGCACCCTCTCACTGGAGTCGCCAAGTGCGTGAATATCTGAATGAAACTCTACCGAACCGTTGGATTGGTCGTCAAGGAGCTGGCGACTTAGCATGTCTCAGCTGGGCTCCACAGTCACTGGATTTGAATCCCTGTGACTTCTTCCCCTGGGGTTTCGTTAAAGACAACATTTATGTACCACCACTCCCACAGAACCTAGAAGAGTTAAAGAACCGGATCCGTACTGGCCATAAGATCAGTGACGAAGGACATGCTTGCCCGAATATGGGAGGAATTTGAGTATCGATGTAATATTGTTCATGTCGCTGATGGAGGACATGTTGAACATCTGTAATCTGAACGTGAGGGGTTCGTAAATATGTGTGTAAAGTTTCATATTCGTATGTCTTAAAGTTTGATAAATATGTGCATTCGAAATACGTATATTCTTTTTGAAACACCCTGTGAATATTTTTGTAAACGGTTCTTCGTTAAGGATATTATCTGCAATATCCAGACGTACAGCACTACAAAATCAATACCCAAATAGATTCATTAAGTTTTTCAGTTTGGCAGTAAATAATTAATCCAATTACTGTAATATTGTCACCGGTGAATTAATAATATCGCCCTGGTTGCGTACAAAAGCTTTCGTAGAGGGCACGTTAGCTATAGTACTGCTAAATCCAGCAGTTGTACAGAATAGAAAGAGAGTAAAAGGGAGAGAGGGCGAGAGGGAGAGAGAGAGAGAGAGAGAGTCAGAGAAGCCCATTAGAACCGGAGTCACTGTCAAAGTTAAATCGTGCGAGAGAGAGGTGGCGGTGGAGAGTCGAGAGTCGGGAAGAGCAGTCGATTGTGAACCGGCCAACCCGTGTAACAGTTTAATTTGCACATTAGCGCCCGACGGAGAAAGGCAGAATTAATTAAGGCTATTATCGCCTATCATCTGTTTTAATTGCCTCGCAGAGCGCCATGTTGTTTTTGCTAGAAATTAAAATGGCCGCGCTCTGACAATGGTGTGTACTCATTATATACAGGGGTATAATCTAAATGGTGAAATGGTAAATTGCCCGAGAGATAGAAAGTCCGATTTACACCCTATTAATATATTTAGTACCAGTACATAGGGGGCGTCATTATGAATAAACTTGTTTTGAATATTTATTCGCTTATTTCTGGTATATTTAAAGTACATTCAAATTGTTTGTTTCCCCAATTAAATTGTATGTTCAAGGCAAGCGTGGAAAAATTGTTTCTCTTTTTGCAATCGTAGAATTTATAGATGGACTTTAATAATCAAACTGTGTATTTGATCAACAAACGTATTCTCTTCCTACATTGCCTCGAAGTCTTCAGTCAAGAACCATGATTTTTTTTTATAGGAGTTGCTAAATTTGATTATAAAGCTGCCAATAACTATCTAAATACTAATACAGAGATTTGCAAACATTTCTCCATTCACAATCAAAAAATTTATGCCAAAATTTGTAAGTACTCTAAGAGCTTAAAAAAGAAGAACTTTCAATTATATCAATTATATATATTTAAATAAAACACAGAATGATTGAGATATTGGGCTGAAATATATGTTACATTTAACTATGGAATTCAATCTTGTTCACATGACTATCGCAAGCACGTTTGCAGCGGTCTATTCTTTGAAGCCAATTTTCTACCACTCTTTCACACATATCGACTAAAATGTTGGCAATTTCGGGTTCAATATTGCCCTTGAGCTCCTCTAATGTCGTTGGTTTGTTGGCATATACTAACGACTTAATGTAAAATAGTCTTTCAACATGGTACAAGACCGTAACATGGCAATCATTATCATCGACGAAAAAATATGGTCCAATCACACCTCCGGCATGAAATTCACACCACACGGTCACATTTTGTGGTTGAAATGGAGTCTCTTGAAGCACATGTGTGTTTGTTGCTGTCCAATAACACATATTTTGCTTATTGACAAAGACATTAAGTCGAAAATGAGCTTCATCACTGAAGATGATTTTTCGATGAAATTCTGAATTTTCTTCAAACTTTAACTGAGCCCAATCGGAGAAGTTGCTGCGTTTCGAATGACCAAGACGCTTCAGTTCTTGAGTTAATTTGATCTTGTCAGGGTGCAATCCAAAATCTTCGAGCAAAATTCGCCACAGTGTGGTTTGGGTGATTCCCAATTGAAGGGCGTGAAATCGACTGATTTGGCTCATTTTGAACTAACGTACTTACAACTATGATATTTTCGGTACTTCGACCGATGCGTTGTTTCATTGGCACAGGAACATTCAATAGTGAATATATTTATATATGTTTACAATCCCAACTGGAAGCTGCAATTCCGGAAAGCGTTGCAGAGCCATATGCCAACTGTGCGTAACAACATGGAAAACATAATCAAAGAAATTTACTCATGCTGCAGACATTTGTCCAGTCTCATCCATTTTGCAGTCAAGATATATAACATTCGTTACTAATTCCATTTTGTTTATAAGTTCGCAAATGTACGCTAATGAATGTAAAAATATATCAACTGTTTTTTCTCTGAGGGAACGGTTTAAGCTGTCCATTGTCGCTGCAACATCGCTCACAAACATCAACAGTTGGTCAGTTGAAAGCAGAAATTCTTTTAGATTATACAGCCCAACACTGTTGTCATAATTGTTTCGCCAGTACACTTTTCTATATTTCTTTTAGCTAATACAATACGAAATATCGCTTTAACAGGATCTAAAACACGTACTTTAATATACAAAATAGAATGCTTTTTCGTTCTGTCGTTCCATCGACACATAATCACAGCTGTTTATCTTTTGGCACATGGCTATGTAACGTTCTCCGAGATGGTAACTTACAGTTGGGGTTGTATTTATTCCAGAAGTCATGAGATAGTTTTTCATCGAATAAATGAAGTCTTAAATCACAGCCGATTAGCATGAACAGTAACTTACTTAATCCGCATGCCTTTCAATCCTTTGCAGGTGTAAAGTGTATCATCCGAATTGCGATACTGCAATTAATAATCTGCTGATGGTGACAACTTAGTTGTCGAAATGCGTATATAGAATACGAACATTGATATGGAAAGTGGTTTATTTATTTTTTTTTGATTAATTGAAAAACACTACTGCGTTCGTAGCCGTTTTCGGTTAGTACAGTAAAAACCTTTTAAGGATTGAAGAACGATTTTAAAATTAGATTGGATTTTCTTTAGTTATTGAAAGAAAAAAAATATTGATTGGTATAGACGTGACTCATTTTTTAAAAGCTATCCAAATATGCCAAAAATCATTTGTTTAAAACATAAAATTGCCATTTTTGCATGGGACATCGTAGTCTTTAAATAAAGACATTTCCAATGCGAGTATACTTAAATACGATATTCTTTGAATAGAAATCCCTACAAAAATTTTTCCAATGGAAATGTTCAACAGAGTAAATCGATTCGTCGAAGAGTTTGGCTTGAAGGATCTTCGCAAAAGAAATACTCATGCGCGCGATAAATATTTTCTTTATTTTCTCCATAAATCGACACCATATAAATCCATACCTCAACCCCCCGCAAGGGAGAAGAAATAAGAGGAATATTTAGGAGCATTTAGATATCTAATTATGTGATACATAACTGCTTACATAATTCTATTAAGCCTACTTAACTTCCAAGCTTCATTCAAATCGGTGTCTCCTGAATTTGAGGATTCTTTCTTGCAAGTATATCACTCTATTATGTTACGAAATGATTCGACTTCCATACACCTCTTTATAAACACATTTACATCCTATCTAGCACCTATTACGAGCGATTTAACACTGTTACGCTTAATGTATTTAGGCGATTTTTAATACGTCGTTAAATAGGGCCGGGGTTCGCATTGATTAAACGTTTCGAATTATTTTCTGGGGTTCCGAGCATACATCCAGCCGATGCAGGAGCAGTCCCACTCGACAGCAATAGCAGTATAGGATGATGTCCTTCGCAACGATAGTGTGTGCTATATATAGGGAGGAGATGCGCGTTCAGTCATTTCCCTTTAGTACGAGACATTTCAGTGGAGATACCTATCTTGATATATTAGGCCTTCGCGCGAAATTATTTAATGTGCAACCAGGGCCCCTATGAGTATGTGGAGACGACGCTTTTATTGGCGAGAAAGCTCGCTCGGAAATTACTTTGTTGTTGAGCATAACAAAATGTTAAATAATCGAATTTGTTGATGAATTACGATTCATTCCCTATGAGAATATGCTTTTGTGTAATTTATGAGGTGCTAATGTGTTCTCTTCTTGAATAGGTGTCTACTTTATCATGTTTTGTTATTACTAAATTACCAGGAGAGAAATGGTTTTCTAAAGGAGGATAATCAAACGTATTTATTTTTACTTCAATACGGAAAGTGGTAAGTAATGATAAGTAATAATGATGATGGAGGGACATGTAGAAGGAAATGTTACACAACCGAGAGAAGAAGAAGAATTAACGATGGCGATCAATAGATAGAAGGTAGGAAAAGTACCAGGGAGTAATGAAATTACGCCAGAAATGATAATAATAATAATAATAATGTTTATTAACCACCCAACAGAGTACTCCTATAGGGTATACAAACCAAAAATTACAATTACGTTGATAATACATACTGTATGTATTACAGTATATTTATTACAGTGTAATACACTGTAATAAATCACATGCAGGTACTTATCGGTCGTGTCCGTGTTCCTTTTTTAATGTCATTCATCCTAGTTTAAGTAAACCAATTTTAAAAATCTTGTGACACGAACATACAGTGTACATTTTGGTTCTCAACGGTGCGGATCGCGTACGGAGCTTGTTTTCGTACAGGTATTTTTCGCCGTGGTGTACCAGGTGCGACACTTTGCAATTATCTGCTGATGATGACAACTTAGTTGTCGAAATGCGTATACAGAATTACAGAACTTAATGTGGAAAGGGGTTATATATCAACCTTAGTGATTAAGTTAATCAACCACAGGCTCCATCAAATTCAACTTAAAAAATGTTTGCAACGATCGATTTTCACTAAATTTCACTACATTAATGGAAGCTACGATACCCAGAAGTATTGAACAGGAGGAGAGAGCGGCAAATTCAAAATTTTCGGAAGAAAAATTCAGAAAAATAGTCACTTACTTGGAGGTAAATTTTAATGGAGACTGTGGTTAATTTACTTAATCAAGAAAGGTAAATAAAACCCCTATTTCGACAAACAACTTGTCATCATCAGGAAAAAATAAATCACAGTGTCACACCCGGATTCGCAGTAAAAGTAACACAAAATAACTCTGCATAATTTCCTCTTTAACAACCAAACACATATGCATGTATCAATAACATTATCGCATAGCTAAATATTTCATCTTTAAGACAAAATGAATGCATATGTTTTTCAATAGAATTTTTCTGAAACTCATGCAACTTATCATATGTTTTCTCACGATTTTGTGCTTTTTCAGTAAAAATAAAACTCTAGCGGGTATCCTTTGCCTTTATAGGAGCTCACATTGATGCTAAGTAGCTCTGGTGAATATAATAAACGTAAGCGTTATATGTCATAAGCCGTTGTCCATTTCTAGAATGCTCCCCGTGTGGATTTTTCGATAGACCAGTCCCCATTCTGTCATTCAAGTTAGCATTGTAGAACATCGTTATAAATGAACATGAGAACAAATATTATTGAAAGTAAATGTTGTTGGAGACTGTGATTAATTGAACTAATCCAAAAAGGCAAGAAAAATTCCTTACACCATCAATGTTCATACTCTGTACGCGTATTTCGGCAGCCAAGTTAATCACAATGTGATATCGAAAAAAACGATCAGCATTGCCTTCAATTTCGACTTGTTCTTTAGTTCTTCTTTCTATCGTGGTGATCCGGCGGCCTTCGAGTGTATCGATCGACGCTTTGTTTCCGGATCATACTGCAAAGTTCAAGTTTCACCACGTGTCATGATTTTTTGCGACCAGGTCTGGTTCTTCTGTGATTTGTTCCCTGACACCAGAGCAACAAATGTTCATCCGGTTGTCTTTTTGTTCTTGAGTGAGATTTTTCAGTATCATTTTTCCACAAACTTTTTTCAAGTTTAATTCGTAATGCTAAATGTCTCTTACTGTTTCTTTGTTAACGTTTACCATATCGGCAATCATCCGAATGCTCGGATGTCAATCTTTCTACACAATTTCATTAATTTTTTGAACGTTCGTTTCAGTTCTTGCGATCACAGATCGACCAGGACGTTCATCATCTTCGACTTCTTCCCGACTTTTAGAAAACTATTTGTGCCATTGAAAAACTCACGCACGTGACATAACATTATGAGAAAATACTTCTATATCTGCTTCTGGGCTTCCGGGCTAGAAACAGATAGTATGGACCACGACCGCGGAAGTCTACGTACCAGATTCACCAAACACCTCATTTAACATTTGTAAACATTCTGTTGGCGTTTCTTTAATTTGGCAAGGAAGTTCGGGTTATTCCCTGCTCAATTATTATGTCAACCATTATCACGGCACTACTAAGTAACAGTGTCCTCTACAATTAAAGCTCGAAAATAAAATAAACCAGACAGTGAAACGAAACTTCGGCTTGTTGCTTAGGAAGTATCAAGATCAATAACATTCCAATTACAAACTCATCCGATGCGGCTACACGATGAAAGAAGCCTAGTCTCTTTGTTTAATAACCATACCTTGTAAATTGTAAAGAAAAGTTAAATAGCTAAATAAGAAATTCTAAAAAGAAAGTTTGCCATTAGAAAAAAGTATTGATAATAATTTCTATAAAAAGTGTGTACAGTGTCCTCTACAATTGAAGCTTGAAAGTAAACTGAAGCAGATAGAGAAGCGAAACTACGGGTTGTTGCTTGGGAAGTATTAAAGTCAACGACATTCCAATTACAGCCTTACCTACGATGGAAGAAGCGCAGTCTCGTTATTTCATTACCATACATCGTATCCAGGAAGAGAAAATAATTTAACATGAAATTTGTTAAGATGTATTGAGTTATTGGAAAACTAATAACAGAGAATAAACCTTATTTTATATTTTTATAATGCAAACCGTCTAAATTAGGCTTTGTACTTCAAATTTGGAAATTCACGAGAGGTTCCAGAACGAAGCACTTACTCCTTATAACTATTATCAAAGCACTGTGATATGTTATTAATAGAATTATATAATACGACCTAAAAGTAACTTACGAGGATAGTTTGACAAGTAGTGAAAATGACCTGTTGGTTGCCTATTTACATGTTTGCATTCCGATATTTAGATAAATCGGTTGATTAGTTTATTTTTGACAGCCGATTGAAAAAGAAGCAACACGTCGTTTTGTTAAAATGGAAAAAGCAGAGTATCGTGTAGTGATTAAATACTTCGTAATTAAGGGTATGAAAGCTACCGAAATAAAAGACGAGTTACGGGCACATTAGGTGGATCTGCTCCATCATCCGCCACAATAAGTAGATGGGTAAATGAATTTAAACGTGGTAGAACAAGCTGTGTTGATGAAGCGCGCTGTGGTGCACCCAAACTCGTGACTTCAAAGGAAATGATTACAAAAATCCATAATATTATTACGCAAGATCGACGACTCAAAGTGAGAGAGATAGCAGACATGGTAAACATTTCAACAGAACGCGTACACCACATTTTAATGAAAGAATTTGGCCTTTCCAAGCTTTCGGCAAGATGGGTGCCGCGATGCTTACGACTGATTGAAAGTTCACTCGTTTGCGCATTTCCAATGAGTGTTTGGACCTTTGTAAGCAGAATCCGGTTGACTTTTATAGGCGATTTATTACTTGCGATGAAACTTGGATACACTACAGTACACCCGAAACTAAACAACAGTCGAAACAATGGTTAGAACGTGGTTCTACATCTCCAAAAAAAGCGAAAACCACATTATCGGTAAACAAAGTGTTGGCATCAATTTTTTGGAATTCAAAGGGCGTTTTGCTCATTGATTACCTTCACAAAGGTGCCACAATAAACGGACAATATTATGCAGAACTTCTATAAAAATTAAATGTTGAGATACGTGCTAAACGGCCAGGAATGGCAAAGAAAAAGACTCTGTTTCACCAAGACAACGCTCCGTCGCATACCAGTACAGTCGCGATGTCCAAAATCCACGAGTTGCATTCCCAATTAGTACCGCATGCGCCTTATTCGCTGGATCTAGCCCCTTTTTCCACCTTTTTCCAAAATTGAAAACGGCACTAGGTGGAAAGAAATTTTCGTCTAACGACGAGCTTATCATCTTCGTAAATGAGTATTTTGCAACCCTTCCGGAATCGCATTTTAGAGATGGCATAAGGGCATTGGAGCACCGTTGGAATAAATGTATTGCTCTTTTAGGAGAATATATCGAAAAATAAAAATTATTTTGTATTTAAAAATTCGTTTTTCTTTTCCATTCTCACTACTTGTCAAACTACCCTTGTATCTTAAAGTTATAATTTTAGGATGCAGTATTAAAAATCTGCATAAACTTTTGAAGAAAATAGAAGAGATTGGGTGTGCGTACTTAACTTAAATGACAGTCTTATGAATACTCCCTGTATATTGTAAATGTCATAAAATTTATTTATAGTTCCTTTCCATAAAACCGAGTGTAAAATAAGAATAGCAAATATATACCTGGAAAAATAATTTATTTTAAATTTACAATATCGTTTTTCCCTGGTTCAATGTGAACCTGGCTCTATTTTGCACAGACCGACGGAGATAGCCCACGAAAATGAAGTAATTAAAACTATAAAGGGCAGGTTAATTGTTTTCCCTACCATCACCTAAATTAAAACAAACCAATTATGGGCCGCCTTTGTCCCCTGTCTACTCGATCGTCCTCTTTCTCTAATTATCTTCCTCTCTCCTTCCTGTGAATAGATCGACTGGTGATCTTTGTCTCTTCTCAGGATTGTGCCCCTTGTGGCGCTACTACTGCTTATTTACTTACACTTAACTGCTGTGTAGGTTTTAATCTGACTACGTCGATTAGTGAATATTTGGAATAACCGGCAGTCGTTTGTATTGTATTGTATAAATTGACAATAAAGATTCACGTTTAATTTTGTAATTAAGTCTATGTAGTTCAGATAAGTTAATCCTTAAATTTTACTGTTATAGAACACTACGTATGTTTTCGCTACTTAAATGCTTCTATGGTAATATACAAGAAAATATTACGTAATCGAAATGAATACATAATAAATAAAAGCCTTATTTTAATCACTAAGGTTGATATATAACCCCTTTCCACATTAACTTTCGTAATTCTGCATACGCATTTCGACAACTAAGTTGTCATCATCAGCAGACAATTGCAAAGTGTCGCACCTGGTAAACCACCGCGAAAAATACCTGTACGAAAACAAACTCCGTACGCGATCTATACCGTTGATAACCAAGATATACACTGCATATTCGTTTCACAAGATTTTTAAAGTTGTTTTACTTAAACTAGGATGAACGACATTAAAAAAGGAACACGGACACGACCGATAAGAACCTGCATGTGATTTATTATAGTGTTCCTCCTTCTCTGACATTAAGCAGACCGAAAAGGGTCGTCTGGATAGGTCCGGTGTCATTATTCACCACATGGCTTTTCTTCTTTAAAATGTGCATGCTTTCATACGTGTCTAATTCACGATTTTTTCAATGTCGTTCATCCTAGTTTAAGTAAATCAATTTTAAAAATCTTGTGAAACGAACACACAGTGTACATCTTGGTTCTCAACGGTATAGATCGCGTACGGAGTTTGTTTTTCGTACAGGTATTTTTCGCCGTGGTTTACCAGGTGCGACACTTTGCAATTGTCTGCTGATGATGACAACTTAGTTGTCGAAATGCGTATCCAGAATTACAAAAGTTAATGTGGAAAGGGGTTATATATCAACCTTAGTGATTAAGTTAACCAACCACAGGCTCCATCAAATTCAACTAAAAGCCTTATTCTCACATATATTTAAGCATTTGTAAAATGTTGTAATACAAAATTATAATTATAATAGAAAATAAGTGAAGAAAGAAAAAATGAAGAATTAACCACTGTGGAAATCTGAATGTGAAATTCAATCAAGCGTATCTAATTAATGTTTCTCTGTCCAGTATGCAAAATATACAAAGAAACCCAATAAATAACTGGTCTTTCAATAGGTACTTCCGAACTTTGACAGTTGATAGCGGCCATATTGTTGAAGCTACATCTGTCGAATTGACTGTCATTGATTCAATCTGTTTTTCCAAATCGCTATGGACAGATATAGCCTTCAACAACACCTGCAAATGATAAAATTGTTTTATCAAAATGGGTGTTCTGTTCGGGCAACATTTCGCGCGCTTCGCCTATTTTACGGTCACCATAATCGTCCTACCGGGAGGACTGTTCGCAGTGTGGTGGATAAATTTGAGTCCACTGGTTCAGTAAACAATGAATCAACACCCGTACGACGACGAAACGTAAGAGTGTGCAGAAGAATTCGAGGCAGTCGATTTCGCGTTGCTCTCAACAGTTTGGTTTTTCGCAGACCACAACTTGGCGAATTTTGTGTTGTGACTTGTTTCTGCATCCATACAAAACTCAACTGACCCAGGAGCTGAAGGTAAACGACCATAGATAAAGACGTGTGTTCGCTGAATGGGCCTTGGATCAGTTGGAAACTGACCCTAATTTTCATTATAAAATCATCTTCAGCGATAAGACCCATTTCTGGATGAATGGGTACGTTAACAAACAAATTTGTCGAATTTCGAACGATGCCAATCCACACTAACTGTCTAGAATATTAAGCCCAGTTTGCATTCGTTTATAAAGAACGCTTTCTAATTTTCCACTGAAAGCATAGCCACATCGTCCAGGTAACCTGCAGTTCCAGGGGAGTGATGATAATACACCCCCATGAGGTCAGCCTTAGGCCTCTAACATTTTCATTTCCCAGATTAGCTGTTACAATTTTTTTGGTGAGCACGTTGATGATTCTGTTAATTCTGATAATAATCGATGGTATCTTGTAATATACAAGAGCTGCATGATCTTGGGGAAAATAATTCTATTAAAGGATTCTTTGAATTCACAAATACACCCAGGGTGGACTGATTCTTCGACGATCTCTCTGTCCTGGCCGCATAATTTTATGGTCAGTAATTTTTCTTGTAAATCTTCTTGATTGTTGGCAATTATACCCTCGTTGTGTACAATATTTTCAATCGGATTCAAGTTCAGACTATTAGAAGATAAGTCAAAACTTAACTATTGTTTGTAAACTAATTAGCCACAGTATTTGCTTTATCTACAGGACAGTTGTCTTGCCGGTAAATAAAATTATTTTTCGGATAAAGATAGCAAACAGAAGTTAGCATTACATTTTCTAGTATACTGGTATACTTTTGCCCATTAAATTTTCCGTAAGTTCTCATACACACACCCATGCCACATGAACTCATTCATCTCTATACTTCCATTGGAAAACGTCCAAATTTCATACATTATTTACTGATTTGGTCCAACTTTACTTTATTCAGTTGTTATGCTTTAATTTTTGATATTTTGAATGATTGAAACACATTTTCGTCGATAAAAATGATTCTATTTTAAAATTCTAAATCATAAGGAGTCATATTTAAAGAAAATAACTGTATGATTTGGATAAGTTCTTGAGTTGTTGATTAAAAAGAGTTTTATTAGCAGCTTCAATGATCTGAAATGCCAGCTCACGCATAATATATGTTGGTTTAATAAAATGTAATAGATTCTTTATAAATAAAATCTTTCATAATGAAAATTAACATTTCCGACTATTCCATCATTTTTATTAATTACAGAATTTTCTTATGCGGACGATATTGCCATAGCAACAGCATTGGATACTTTTGAAACCACCCTTACTGAAGACCTACAAAAACTGAGTGCATACTTCCAACAATGGCGTCTCAAGTGCTAGTAAAACTGAATTCTGCTGCTTTGTAATGGAAATATTCTGCCCTACAACCCGTAAACCAGATATCTTGGGATAACGCTGAACGAGACACTTTTATATTTATAAGAAGTATCCCCTTTAAAAACTTGCTGGGATATCATGGGAAGCATGGGCACAAAATCTCATATATTCGACGGCAAAATACTGCTCATCCATTTGGCTAAATAATTCATATACGAATAGAGTGAGTTTTGTTCTCAATCATGTTCTCAACCATGTGCATTGTTTTTGGAACTGTGAAGTCTAGTCTGAAGTCTACTCCAAAGTTCTGGCTAGCCATTTTGAGATACATTCAGCCCCAATACATGGCGGCATAAAATCTAATACCGAGAGTATGATAAGGTCATCATAAATTTCTCGTGTGCGCATTTTCGGAAAAAACGAGGTGGATTTTATGCCCAAATTTATCAGTAAATATGAGACTTGGGTCCATTATAATACGGTCAAAACAAAGCTGCAACCTAACCGTGGTGACACAATGATTCTACTCCCCAAAGAATGTATTGACTGTTCCATTTGTAGACAAGGCTCCCACTTTTTGGGGATGCAAAAGGAATTCTTCTTGATTCCTTACCAGAAGATCAAACTATCACAAGTGCATATTAAGCATCCTTTAGTTAAATTAAAGAAAAAAAATTAATGAAAAGCATTTTGGTTTAGATAAGAAAAAAATCATTTTTCATCAAGATAATAGGCTGTCCCAAATAAGTGTTGTTATTATGGCAAAAAGTAACAAATTAGGCTTCGATATGTTGCTGTGTCTTCCTTATTCGCTGGATTTAACACCATTAAATTACCACCTCTTTCCACATCTAAAAAAACACGTTGCAGGTCCAAAATTTTCAACAAACAACGTTGTTAAAGTTGCTGTGGATGTTTATTGTAAAAACTTAAAATTTCTGAATTCTATCAAGGCATAAAGTCTTTGGATCATCACTGGTCCAAACTTATCGCAGTGGTAGAGGATTATGTTGCGAAATAGGCGTGAAATTCTTTGCTTTTCATTTCACAGGCTTTTCAGTCAATCCTCGTAGTTTTACAAGCAAATAAATCATTTTGTACAGCGAAAAAACCAAACACTCAAAAACCCACTATTCTTAAAAGATGACTCATTAATACATTTAATTTCGACGAATACATGATGAATACTTACATAAAGGCGGTTCGTCTATTACTCCACGGTTATAACTCAAAGAACGTTTGCATCTGTGTTAGTACAAGTTTTGCTCTACCTTGAGCTATTATGTCATAGAGATGTGTATATGTACCTGCAAGATGGCCGAAGAGATCTGTACTCTTCATCATTGCCCCCGTGGTCACGTCGTGCCTGAAACCCATTCTGCTGTCCGCCGAGGACCGCCAACAACTTATGTCCCCGCCAGCCGATTATTTATTTATTCAGGACCATATCATATTGCTCCGGAACGATTCCGACGTCTCAATCGCTCGGCATCATTTGAATATTTTAAAATTGCGAATAAATTTATTGGAAAATCTTCGATTCAAGATCGACAAAACTAATTCCAAAATTAATATTTTGTTTACAAAAATAACAATTGTTTTTACCACCGTTTCTTTACCTTATTTCAAGCAAAGAATATTGAACTATTATATTATAAACACTATATACATAGAATTATTTACCATAAACCAATATGCATAACAACAATACCTGACAACTTCTTTGCCTTTATGCCTTTCAAGCCTACACGTTGGAGTACAAGAATTAATGGTTCCAGAAATTTTTCTAGTAACGGTGTTTTGTTAGAAAAGCCGAAGTTAGTTTTTTAGAAAGTTTTGGCAATTAAGAAGGCATACAAGATATGGTAATTAAATAACGAGACTGCGCTCCATCCATCGCGCAGCCGCAAACTGATGAAACTTAGAAAAACCATTATACGCCCGAAACAAAAGAATGGTCTGCAAAGGGTGAAACCGGCTCCAAAAAACGCAAAAACTGTCTTTTCAGCTGGGAAAATTGCTGGGATAGTCATGGAATTATCTTAATCAATTATCTTCAAAAAGGAAAAAACTATTACAGGAGCATACTACGCATCATTACTTGACAAGCTGAAGGCAGAAATTGTGGAAAAATGGCCACATTTGCAAAAAAAGAAAATCCTGTTTCACCAAGACAACACGCCATCTCGCACCATGGCGAAAATCCACGAATTACGGTTTACTAAGCCCCAAGCGACTTCTTTTGATTCCCTCATCTAAGAATTGCGCTCGGTGGACAGAGATTTTCGTCAAATGAGGAGGCAATCACCTTCGTGACGAATTATTTTACAGAGAAAAACGCCGAGTACAATTTGAACGGGTTAAAGAGATGAGAGCATCGCTGGGAGAAGTGTGCAGGCAAGGGGACTATGTACAAAAATAAATATATTTTGAAGAAAAAAATGTCTTGTGTCTTTGTTAGGTCGGGAAGTTTTCAGACCACCCTCATAGATCGTAAACCTTTTTATGGTAGCAACTATACACAAAGACAGATGGAAAATAAATCAATGTATTAGGTGCGCAGCAAAGTTCTCTCTGTTTTTTTGATGAAAATGCAACTTTATTGTGAAAAAATGTTTACAAATGGACCATTCAAAATATTGCCCATCGCTAGCGACAACTTTTTCCCATCTTTCTGGCAGAGCTCAAATACCGTCACGGTAGAAGTGTTCGTCTTTTGAGGCTATCCACGAATCAAGCCATTTTGAGATGTCATCATATGAGGGAAACTGCTGATTAGCCAGACCATGTGCCATCGAACGGAACTAGTAATAATTGGACGGCGCAATATCTGGGGAATATGGCGGGTGGGGTAGGTCCTCCCATTTGAGCGTTTCTAAGTAGGTTTTAATGGATTTGGTAACGTGAGGCCGAGCGTTGTCATGCTGTATAATCACTTTTTCGTGCCTCTGCTCGTATTGTGGCCGCTTTTCGCGCAATGTTCGGTTCAATCGCATCAATTGAGTTCGGTACCGTTCCCCAGTGATGGTTTCGTTCGGTTTCAACAGCTCATAATAAATAATACCACCCTGATCTCACCAAATACACAGCAAAACCTTCGCAGCGTAAATATTGGGCCGAACCGACGACGTAGAAGCATGACCGGGCAGTCCCCATGATTTTGTTCTCTTTGGGTTGCTGTAATAAATCCATTTTTCATCACCCGTAACGATGCGATGAAGAAAACCCTTCCTTTTTTGCCGCTGGAGCAGTTGTTCATAGGCGAAAAAACGACGCTCAACGTCTCTTGGCTTTAAATCAAAAGGAACCCAAGTTCCTGGTTTTTGAATCATTCCCAACGCATGCAATCGCTGGGAAATGGCTTGCCGGGTAACTCCTAATGCTGAAGCAAGCTCTTTTTGCGTTTGGTACGGATCCTCATCGAGCAATGGAGGCATTGCTCGATGAGGCCACGCCCATTTTATTATAGTAGCACGGATCCTCATCGAGCAATGCCTCCAATTCAGCGTCTTCGAAGGTTTTTGGTCTTCTTTCACGCGAACGGTCGTCAATATCGAAATCACCGTCTTCGAAGCTACGGAACCAATCACGGCACGTTGTTCCACTTAGAGCAGCATCTCCGTAAACTTTTTGGAGTTCTTCATGCGCTTCAGCCGCCGCTTTCTTCGAATAAAAGAAGAAAAGCAACACTTCCCGCAAATGACGATTATTTGGCAGAAAATCAGACATTTTCACACAACCAAAAGTATATGACGCAAAAACAAAATCACTAATGTGTCAAAGCGGTTTGTTTACCATATGTCTAAGCTTGGTTCATGACGTTTTGGTTATGTCACAATTGACCAGCACTTACTACTGGAGCGATCTCTTGAAAAACAGCGAGAACTTAGTTGCGCACCTAATATTAAGTACTAATTAATTTTTAATGAATTAATAATTCGAAAAACATTTGCAAATTGATAAATCAACAAGAGGTACTGTATTAGATATGGCGACTATTATACAAACTTTATTATTATTATTTCTTTCTGTATATCCAAATTCAGAATTTTTATGTAGTTCGTAATTTGAAATCGTCACTTAGAATAGTCTATCCTATAGTCGGATAAAAAAGTTGTATCCGAAAAGTAAATTAAATATCTTATTACAATAAATCTAATATCAATTAATGTCGTTTCACTGTTCACTGCCTATATATTTCAAATTAAACACTAAAGCCACTCACAATGAACTCGTCAACACGAATATGTTTGAACAGTTACTAAGAATTATATTGATCAATAAAAGCCGAAGAAGAATCAGACCCCTTACACATAAAAACCTGCACGTGTATGTGTGTGTGCGTGCGTGTAGGTGTGGTGAGAAGAGGAACCACAATTCAGCAGTTAATTCGGACGAGATAGGGACGAAGGTCTAGCCGCCAGGATTATTACTTGATGTGACAGAGTGCCATATTGGTTCTTGTGTGGTTGCCATTCAAGTCTATGACGTTTTAGCTCCAGACGCGACGACAGCGACGCCTAGGAGGACGTCGCTTCCTGGATAAATCCACCACGGGCGGATATTGGAAATACGATATTTATTACTTTTTATGATATTGCCACCTCGATTCGTGTCCTAACACTTATTCTGCACGATTCGTATGCGATTTTTGAGTGGTTGTGGCGTAAGACAAAGATTTACGTCGTCGTGGTGAAACGTAAAACCTACATTGTAAGGTGATATTGTTTCATAATAATTTTTCAGTGAAACTTCATTCTTCATTACTTCATTAAATGAATAGAAACGGTGCTTCGTCAAAAATTCTGTAATTAAAAAGAAATTAAATGATAAATAATAATAATAATAATAGTCTTTATTGTCCAACAGAAGAAACCATTTATAGGAAAAATCCAGTACAGTCAGTACAGCATAAGCAAAAATAAATAAACATTTTCAAGATGTAAATGAACCAACACCTAAATAAAGGACTTATTTCCCCAAAAGGGAATCAGAACACATCCCGTTAGCGTTCCTGCACATATGAGCCAGCGGTAACGCCAGGAGAACATTAGTCCTAGCTCTCAGAGCAACAAACGATTCGCTAGATCTAGTGGCATGAGATGGTACCAGTAAACAAACTTGAGCCATATAGGCATACATTCTATTTGCCTTTAAAATCGTGACATATTTTTGTAATAGATAACATGATTTAATTTTTACCATATGACAGCTGACAATTCTAACTGTATTTTGGAAAAAAATTCGAGCAATTTTGTCGTTCGAAATTCCATAAAAACTTGTAAATGAAAGATCAAAGTACGCATTTTCGTCATACCTTATGTTTCTAGTACCTTTGTAAAGAAAAACACGTACCGTTTTCTTAACAAGAATGTTGAAAATCCACACATGCCGGGCACATTTCGGACGGTCTTTCTCTTTTACGCACAGAAAGTGTGAATTGATAACTGGTAGATGTCGCCTGACATATACATACATTTAAAAGCCGTATCATTCTACTTGCTTGTTAAAAAGATTTGTTCAATGTTTTCAATACTTAATATTTTACTATTTATTTTATTCGAATAAAATTTACTTTTGTACGAAAATTAATGTGGAAAGGAGTCATATATTAACCTTCGGTGTTTAAGAAAATGTAAACAATTTTAAAATATTAAATGACACAATACAACGTGAAACATGATTACATTTATTTTTGAAAAAGTTTTCTTCATAACGTTTAGTAAGTGAACGTGAAACTTGTTTTACACCCAATACAATAAATTTTCATAACATTTGACCATCCAATTTGGAGCTCAATTGATCCAATCCACATATCAATTCAAATTAATATCTATAATACTTCTTTTTCATAACAACACATATATAATTTGGCACGTAGACTTCCGCGGTTGTGGTCCATGCTATCTGCTTCTGGGTTTGGAAGCGCGTCAATTGCATATCTGCCGACGTTTCGTACCCATTTGTATGGGACATTAGTTTCAGTGCAGTAGTTGAGCCCTGAAAATGTCCCATACAAATGGGTAAGAAACGTCGGCAGATATACAATTGACGCGGTTCCAGCCCGGAAACCCAGAAGCAGATAATACATATATAATGTTCTATAATAGAATAAAACACAAACAAAATAAAATGTTTTGCATCGAATCGTCACATTACCTTAGGCTTTTAAATTATATATATTATCAAAACCTTTCTACCCGCAGGTGTAAGGTGAGGCTTTTAAATTAATAGAATAATTTTAATCAAAAAGTATGTCGCCGAAACTTTTACTTAAAATATTAAATATTGGAATTAAATGGCATTAACCAAATTAAATATTCTATAGAAAACAGTACTCAAAATGCAGGGCAAAAGTTCGTTCCTCACGTTCCATAACTCTTCGCTACTTTTCGGAATGAAGCTAATATGTACATTTTTTTAAATATTGCCCTAACATCGAGAGAGTAAATGCAGTTATTTGAAGCTTTGTCATTTCGAAAATGTAACTGCACTGAAACGTTTCAGTGCAACAAACAGTAGCAGTAGTTGAGCCCTGAAGATGTCCCATACGAGTGGGTACGAAACGTTGGCAGTTATACCAGTGACGCGGTTCTAGCCCGGAAGCCCAGAAAAAGATAGTATGGACTACGACCGCGGAAGTCTACGTACTAGACTGTTGCTAACCATTTGCGACAGACACGTAAAGATTGGTTGGGGCGGTTTCATATTCCAAAACAGTGTGAAATTCGCGTATCCATTTCGGAGATTGTAAACTTTTTTAGTGCTGCTTACTGCACCACCTACAATTGGAAAATTTTTTTCCGAACAGTTTTCGCAATCAGATAAATTTATTTAGACTGTTTATACACAGCAACCTATTATTATTCTGTTTTATACTCATAATTATGGTCGAATATTGTTCGTTATCAATGCTATAAACTTACTAGATTTACAACAGACCCCAATATACGTCTGTAACGGTCTTGACCAGCCGGAGAGATCCGTACCACTTTTCTCGCCGCTCGTGCATGGCGTATAAATATCTCAGCTCCTCTGATGACTATAACAAAATAAATTATTATTGTTTATTATTACAAACGTAGTATTGGTATTCAATAGTTGCGAATTATAGAGAAAAATACTCTGAATACAGATTCTATAGATTTTTAGCGCTTTATATGTGTACAGCATTGTACAATAACAATGTATGGATTGGATTTTAAAGTTCTACATCGATGCGAAAGTTGGTAATAAATTATTTAATCTATAATTTACCTACATTCCATTGAATCCCAACATACCTCTCAGTTTGTCCATTCACTTCGTTCCCATACCTGTTAAACTCGAGATTTCTAAAAAGCCAAAGCATTTACAAATTGTACACAAATCAAAAGATAAAGACGGTGGTATCTTTACTGAATACATACCACAAAAACATTTAATGCATTTTTGTGTGTACACGTATATGTATAAGCAACGACAGTATTAAAGTACGTTCCAAAGTCAGTTCCATCTTATTTCCAGATAAGATCATGTCTCATTCATTCTTCACTGATGGTCGCTGTACGTACTCAGAAATTCTGCGATTACTCAGTCACAGATTAATTGCATGATTAAACGACCAATTGCGGAGAAGAATTCAAACGTTGTGCACGACGTACTGCCGTGTTGGCGTTTCACATCGGCGTGAAAATTCCTCTAACCAAAGATGAACACTGCTGAAAGCAAAAAGTGACAATAACTGAAATTTATAAATTACACTTAAATGACATCATTATGTTTGTATAATAAATAATTATCTTAGTACATGAATAACATGCAAATGCACATATTTAATACTAAAAATTGAAACATAAGACAAGAGAGTCTAAAAGATTGGTCCATGAACTTTGAGAGTGTTTGTGAGATTATCTTAAGACGGTTACAGGGAAACACAAATAACAGCAAAAAATGTATTCCTTCCATGTATTGTATATAATAACTATTCATAAATCTAATAATTGCTTGTAGATTTCCACGGTTACTATCTATGATGACTGCATCTCAGTTTCCAAGTTGAAACTTGTGCTTTCGACGTTTCGTCTTCAATTCCATGACACATCTTCGGGTTTTAACTGCTTCTAGTGCTATGTTTGCTCTGCTGAAACTGAAACTGAGAGTAGTTTTAGTGCAACGACGGTGGATTAGCTCTGGCCATTTCTGAACGATGGATTTTTTTAAACTGTCCAATTGTCATCGACGGTATACATTTGAATTTATTTTTTTCCTTCCTTCGTTCATTGATAGAAGTTTGAAAAGCACTATGTCAACAATCCACGTCTGATCGTCAGTTATCAGTAGAATTGGGATATTTTTCCAGCGGGCCTGGATCTTAACAAAGCGAGTGTATGAACAAAATTACCAAAATGCATTTTATTAATGAGAATGTGGACCAAAGATATAAAGGGTGTATCAAATTTCGCATTTTTTTTAAAGAATAAATAAAACACATAATTTGCATTCGCTTTCAAAAACTTTTTATTGGCAATTGAAGTATCAGTTATGACGTTTATATGCGAAAAATAACATCTGCCAAATGGCCTCCTCTTGCAGCTACACAGACGTCCACTCTTTTGTGAAAATTTTGTGACATTTTGACAAAATTGAGGCTTTATCTCACCAATAACGCGAATAATTTCATCTTTCAAAGCAGGAATTGATTGTGGATTGTTCTTATAAACCTGACTTTTCCATAACCCCAAAGAAAATAGTCTAACGGTGTTAAATCACATGATCTTCGTGGGCAATTAACATTACCGTTTCTTAAGATTACACGTCCAGGAAATTTTTCTCTCAATAAATCAATTGATTCATGTGCAAAGTGACGTGTAGCGCTATCCTGTTGAAACCACATATCCTCTAGATCAATACTCATTAATTCAGGCCACAAAAATTCAGTTATCATCCGACGATATCGATCACCATTGACAGTTACAGCTTCGCCAGCAGCATTTTCAAAGAAGTACGGTCCAATTACACCACCTAACCATAATGCACACCAAACAGTAACTCGTTCAGGATGCATAGGTTTCTTATGAATAATTCGTGGATTTTCCTCACCCCGCACCAAGTTCAAAATTTTTGAGGAAAATCAGCTGGTTGTTCATTGATGAAATTGACAAATGAACGACGTTTTAAATGATCTAATGGCTTCATTTCCTGTGTTATTTGAACCTTATATGCCTTCAGAGCCAAACCCTTGTGTAAAATACGGCATATTGTTAATCCACTAAGTCCAAGTTGTTGTGAAAGTCGTCTAATGGACATTTCAGGATCTTCAGCAACACTTTCACGAACCAAACCAATATTTTCTTGTGAACGACCACCACGACTCTATTTCTCACTTTTTTGATCTTCCACGGAACCGGTCACTTGAAATTTTTTAATATTTCGACTAATAGTGCTTTCAGATGGACGTTTATGTAAACCTTAAAATTCACATAATTTTCTAAATACTCTTCTTACAGAACGCTGATTTTCATAAAATAATTCAATAATTTGAACGCGTTGTTGTACCGTGTACGAACACCCTGGTGCAAACGAAGCCATTTTTATAACTGTCAAATATCACACTTTTTAAATGCCCACATACCGAGACAAATTCAGTGCGCCATCTATTGGGTTGGCAACTAAGTACTTTCGGTTTCTACTGATAGAGAGCGTGGCTTTATTTTTTGTATAATGTATGTTAGTGTTGTACTTTATCGTTTGTCGCGTGATACTTGTCACATTGACGTAACTTCAGAAGCAAGTAGTGCGTGATTTTTATTAAAGCTATTAGTTGTGGGTTAATTTTAAATGGAGTGCAGAAACGAACATTTTCGACATACATATTTTACTATTTTATTTCCGTAAAGGAAAGAAAGCTGCTGAGGCTCACAAAAAGATATGTGAAGTTTATGGTGCTAATTGCTTAACAGAGCGCACGTGTCAGAATTGGTATAAAAAATTCCGTTCTGGAGATTCTTCCCTCAAAGGTGAGCAACGTTCTGGTCGGCCTACTGCAGTTGATGATGACCAAATCAAAGTCATCATTGAAGAGGATCGTCATATAACTGTTCGAGAGGATGCGGAGAGGCTACATGTATCGCACACAACAATTGAAAAACATTTAAAATGTCTTGGGCTAGTTAAGAAGCTTAATATTTGGGTACCTCATGAATTGAAAGAAGTTCATTTAACACAAAGAATCAACTTTTGCGATATACACCTTAGACGAAATGAAACCGACCCTTTCTTAAAAAGAATCATCACTGGTGATGAAAAATGGGTCCTGTAGAGTAACATAGTTCGAAAACGATCATGGAGCAAACACGATAAACCAGCTCAAACCACATCGAAAACTGAATTGCATCCAAAAAAGATCATGCTGTCAGTTTGGTGGGATTACAAAGGTGTTGTGCTTTTTGAGCTGCTTCCAAGGAACCAAACGATCAATTCTGATGTTTACTGTCAACAATTAATAAAACTGGATGAAACAATCAAAGAAAAACGGCCAGAATTGTCAAATCGGAAAGGTGTAGTTCTCCACCAAGATAATGCAAGGCCTCACGCATCTTTGGCAACTCGTGGGAAACTACTGGAGCTTGGCTGGGAAGTGATGACACATCCCCCATACAGCCCTGATCTAGCACCATCTGATTACCATTTATTTCGAAGTTTGCAGAATTCTTTGAATGGTAAAACTTTCACAAATGACGATGACCTTCACTCGCACCTGGTTCAGTTTTTTGCTGATAAGGACCAGAAATTTTATGAGCGCGGAATCATGCAGCTGAAAGAAAGATGGCGAAAGGTCATTGAGCAAAATGGAAAATATATAATTGATTAAAAACTATTCTTTGTTTAAAAAAAAAGTGTTTTATTTTATACTACAAAACCGAAAGTACTTAGTTGCCAGCCCAATATATTTTATTTATTCTTTAAAAAAAACGCGCAATTTGAAACAGGCTTTATATTTAAGTGAAGTGGTGCCAATTTTGTCGAAATGTATATTATGCCTCGAAGAAAGTAAGGAAAAGGATTCCAAATAGAATTAAAATAAGCTTACGTGAGTCTCGTGAGAGACATGAGAATCACAATAGAAGGAGTAATGAAGCAGGCTTTTTGACCACATCAAATTACATTTGAAGTCCAAAGAAAAAAATATATTTTTCTGATTCTGAATATTGCTAAACGAAATTAAAAGACGGTGTTAATAAAGTTTAAATAAACATTTCGGTTAGAACTCTTATTGCAGACTGATTGACAAATCTAATTTCAGTAGGACGAGTCATCCATGTTCGTCTTATACAAGGCGTTCGTTAATTTATTTAAATTCGTACTGTTTACGCGTTTTATCACTTTAGTCCGTTTCCTAACTTCTAGTACAATATTTATTTAAATATCTACACGTAAATAAATACATCGGAATCATCTAATTGTAGAACATACTAAATACGAAACCACTGTGACAACAAATCAGGTAGGTATGTTAATTTTAAAATATTTACAAATTATTGAAATTCTGTAGAAACAGAAGGAAATTTTAATTGAAAAGTAAACGAAACCGAGTCTCAAGCCGTCGTCATTGTCGTCGCGAAAGAAGAAACCAAAGAAGAAGAAAAAAAACGAACAATCTAAACAAAGACCCAACAACCGAATTTCCATTGTAAAATACCAATAACAGGGCAAAGCAAATGCATTTGGTATTTTAAGAAAAACACCCATGTGTTAATTATTGGAAGTATTTTCTAATATTTATTCTCGTTACTATTATTGCCCAATAATTGTCTAAGTATAGATGATAATCTATTAAGCACGAGAAAGAGAGGGAGATATAGGCATATACTCAAAGTTAATGGTGTTAGTATTTATTTGATAATGTTAAAAATACATAACGTCTATATTGATGTCAACTGAAAATATTGTGCCCGACCAAAAACGAGTATTCAACGGAAAGTTATTTGTTCTATTATTTAGAAAACACTGCCTAAAGATTGAATATAAACAACTTTTTAGCGAGTTCCTCACTTTTATCCAACGTACATTTCGAATTCTTTACCATACCTTCTATCTCCTTATTTTCCCGAGACAAACTGTTTCAAATTTTATTTGCGTAAGCCGTGTGTTCAATTAACACTTTCAAACACAATTTGATTTCATTAGATAATAGTCGAATTGAATGCATCACCGAAGTCGCGTATAGGAATTGTATTTGTCACAGTTTATCATAATTTTTTTATTCTTTTTGCCGTATCATTAGACTCGTTAATGAATTTCAAATACTCTACATACAGTACCTTATAGTGTAATAGCCGCTATGTGGGTTTTTAGAGGATTGAGAAAAAACAAGAACATCGGACATAATAATACAACATATCGGGTTGTTACAAATGTAATGTCCGTTTTTTCCTTCAGTCTGAACTGAATCGCACCTGTGTGAAGACGTGTATGTTTTTGGTGAAAATTATTATTGTATTTGTAGAAAAGGGTATTTATTTTGAAGTGTGTACCTGTTCCATTTCTTGGAAAGATTAATACACCTGTCCTTGTCTCGCCTATGGAAATGCTGTAGGCAAGAGATATTCGGGCAATTTACCTCTTTCAATTTAAAAGGGATTAAATGCAGCCGCATCAACGCGAAAAATTAATCAGACGTTCGGTGAAACCACGTGTAATGAACGCACATTACGGCGATGGTTTAAAAAATTCAGCGAGGGAAATTTTGATTTGGAAAATGAGCCTCGCGGATATGCGCGTAGCACCGTTAATGACGACGAGCTGCGTTTAGAAGTTGAAAGTAATCCGTCGACAACAGTGCGTAGCCTTGCAGAAACATTTCAAGTGTCCATTGCCACCATTAGTCGTCACCTTTCTTCGATTGGCAAAGTGAAGAAACTCGATCGATGGGTGTCCCACCAATTAATGGAAGCCAATAAGCTCCGTCGATTAGAGGTGGCTACCTCTTTGGCTAATCGACAGAAAGTTGAACCGTTTCTTCATCGAGTGGTAACGTGTGACGAAAAGTGGATACTTTATGATAATCGGAAACGGTCAGGACAATGGTTAGATCGAGGTGAAGCACCAAGACAACATGCACGAGCATCACTTCACCCGCGAAAGATTATGGTGACTGTATGGTGGACCAGTAAGGGTATTATTCACTATTCATTTTTGCACCCTGGTGAAACCGTCACGGCAGCGTCCTATTGTGCCGAAGTGGAAACTATGCATGGAAAATTGAGCCGCTTGCAGCCCTCACTAGTCAGTAGACATGGACCCATACTTCTTCATGATACTGCAAGACCTCATGTTGCACGACAGACAATCCAAAAACTTTCGGAATTTGGTTACGAAATTCTCCCTCACCTACCTTATTCACCTGACCTTTCGCCAACTGATTTTCATTTTTTCCGAAGTTTAGACAATCACTTAAAAAATAGGGACTTCCCTGACCGGGAGTCTGTAATAGCAGTGTTTGAGCAATATGTGAGCCGTCAAAACCTAGATTTCTTTTCAAAGGGAATTTTTCAGCTTCCAGGCCGTTGGCAACAAACTATTGATGTAAATGGAGACTATTTTGCAGAATAAATATTTATATTTTTTTAAATTTAGACTTTTTTTTATTCCTTACAAAATCGGACATTTCATATGTAACAACCTGATACATTAACAGCACACACATAGCAAAAACATTAGTTTAAATACGTAGCATTTAAAAAAGATCTTCTAAATAAAACTATATCCATATTAAGACAAATAAATATGTATGTAAATATACCAGAACTACATCAATTTAACCTTTTACACTCCGTTATCGCCGTATTTGCGACATTAAAATCCTAACAATAAATCCACTCTCGCGGCTACGGCGACACGGTTGTTTTACTGACTCAGCGCCCCTAACACTTAGGTAAGCAAAATCGTCTGTGTTTATTTTATAGTGTTTATGATATGTTTATTATGTTTACATTTTAATAAGTGCATACCTGATCCAATAAAGAAACCCAAATTCGGTGAAAATAAATCAATTGCTTACAAAAAGGGAAGAACGATAATATTGTCCTGGAAAGATAAAAGGGTAGTTACGCTGTTAAGCACCAGTGGTAGCAGTAGATTCATTACAAAAACAAAATTTGTAAGAAGAGGTGAACAACAAAATGTGGAAAATCCAAAAATTGTTAACTACACGGCTTCAATGGGTGGTGTTGATCGCGCGGATCAATACGCATCATCATACTGTTTCCTAAGAAAATCTCTTATGTGGTGGAGGAAAATGTTCTTTTGGGGAATGGAGATGTCTGCCATAAATGCATACATTTTATATAAGTGTGTAAAGAAAGCAAGAACGAAAAATCACTGTCTCATTTGCAGTTCGTCAAGGGATTAGTCGATCAACTCGTAGGTGAGTTCCACGAAGATCAAAGCCTTCCACTTCAGCACATGAAACAATACTGGACAAAAGACTGCACATAATGCGAAAATGCAAGAAAAGAGATTGTGTTATGTATTCTAATAGACAGGAAAAAGGACAAAGACGCGAAACTTCGGAATATTATGATACTTGCCCCGATAAACCGCGAATGCATGTGGGTGATTGTTTCCAAAGATATCACAATTTAATAATAATAATAATAATAATAATAAGAAATTTTAAGCCCTAAAATTTGTTTTTCTTTTATAACATTAGTTAGAATATGTTTCTTAATAAAATAGCTAAGAAATAAATGTTTTATTTTATTGCAACGACTCCATTTTTCTTTACATCACACACTTGTAACTAATATAGTGCTGGAGTTATGGGTATCCTCCATGAGTTAAGAACATCAAGAAAGCTGACACGATGTAAAATTAAGGATGGAGAAAAAGACGACGACCACGGCTGTAAAAAGGACTAAGAGTAGAATAAAAGCAGGAAAAAAAGAAGTAAATTGGAAAAAGATGAGAAGGCTGACACAGGACAGGAATAGGTGCTAGGAAGTATGGAGGAGAAAATCAACAGAAATTCAACTCAATTCAAAAGATATGCTGAAACAGATTTTTTTATCCTTTACGCTGTATGGCGCGGTGTCCCATCCTGCATGAAGGTGTATGGTCCTTCTTTACTTAGTGAGTTTAGAAAAGGCAAAAATACAGTTTTAATCAACTTTTAATATTGCATTTGATTCATGGTGCTCTTCACAAAATAGAGGTCCAATGCCATTAAACCAGTTTATAACAGACGCTAGGTATTTAATTTTTTTCTTTACAGCTTCATGTCTATAACATTCCTTGGGTTACAAAGAGAATGTGACTTGTAAAAATGAAATTTTTTATAAATATTGATGAGTGAATACTTTCAATGAGTGATGTCAAGGGTTTTCCAATAGGGACTTGACAACTTTTAATTCAATTTGTGAACGCACCCTTTCACTAATCATCGAACTGTCACGGTCAATTTGTTCAGTAAACTTAACATTTCCATCATAGTAAAGTACACGAACGAACAACGTCTGCAAATTACAAAAATTTTCTACAGAAATTCGGAGTCGGTGACCGCTACTTTAAGAGCGTTAACTCCGATTTTCTGTCGTAATTCTCGCCCTAGTAGACGGGCAGTAACAAGTTTAGTGCAAAAATTTGAGTCTACATATTCGTTGTGTGATGCTGCCGTGCCAGTGAGACAACGGGTTGGTCGAAGTGTCGAAAATATCGCTGCCGTTGAAACGTCCGCAGCAAATGATCCAAATCAACCAATTCCACGGCGTTCTCAAGAGTTGGGCATCTCCCAGACCACTTTATGGCGAATTTTGCGTAAGGATCTTGGTTTACACCCATACAAGATCAAGCTCACTCAAGAATTGAAGGCGATGGACTATTTGAAGCGACGTATGTACGTTCTCCGATTGGGCTCTGGAAAAGATGCGCCAAAATGATCAATTTCATCGCAAAATCATTTTCAGTGACGAAGCTCGTTTTCGGCTCAATGGGTTCGTCAATAAGCAAAATATGCGTTATTGGTCGGGTGAAAATCCACATGTGCTTCATGAAACACCACTTCATGCACAAAAAATAACTGTTTGGTGCGGTTTGCATGCCGGCGGCGTCATAGGGCCATATTTCTTCGTCGACGATAATGATCGTCACGTTACTGTGAATGGTAATCGTTATCGCGCCATGATTACCGATTATTTTTGACCCGAATTGGAAGATATGGACTTGGATAACATGCGGTTTCAGCAGGACGGTGCCACAAGCCACACAGCACACGTTACAATCGATTTATTGAAGAGTAAGTTTGATGAGCGTGTTATCTCAAGAAATGGACCAATAGATTGGCCGCCTCGTTCGTGCGATTTAACGCCTCTAGACTTTTTTCTTTGGGGCTACGTCAAGTCATTGGTCTATGCCAACAAGCCGACAACGTTGGGAGAGCTCAGAGCCAACATTGAAGGCGAAATAGCAGCCGTTTCGGCCGAATTGTGTGGCCGAGTCATCGAAAATTGGGTCCAACGAAACGACCGCTGCAAACGTGCCCACGGTGGCCATATGAACGAAGGCGAGTTGCATTCATAAATGTTTTGATTGTACTTCAACCCGATAATAAAGTTTTTGAAATATATTTTATTTTGAAAAAAAGTTGTCAAGTCCTTGGAAAACCCTTTATAAATGACAAAATTTGTTATGAATTTTATTTTTAATTGGCCACCATTAGTTAATGAAATTAATTGCAGTAATTTTCGAAATAAAAATGTGAAAAGCACAAAGTTTTTATTTAATACTTTACCAAGTTACTGGCAAAGTAAAATCATTTGTCTTCGTCGATAGACAACGTTCTTTCTTTTCTTTTCGTCCGTGTATTCTTCTCAAATCTATTGTACACATATCAACTGCCATTGTGAAATTAACAAACACATTCAATTAATCTAACAAAAAGAACGATTATATCGATTTTAGTTAAGTTTACGTTAGGTAGTGTTTGAACGCCTATATTCTTGTATATAACGTAAGCCCGTGTGTGTTGTGCATGTATGTGTGTATAGGCCAAAAATAGGGTTGCTTATCTTTTATAAATGACGTCAATGTAATCTGGCGCATTATAATTCACCAATTGTTAAGCTACAACAAACAAAATTGATCTAAATGTACGATCTAAACATGATTTTGAACCTCCGACCTCTCACCCTCCCCCTTCGTGGACGGTCTTGGGCCGCCTTCCCCTCTTAGAGAGCGTACATCGCATCGCCAACGTTCAATTATTGCCATCATCCCCTTAGATCCCGTATCCCACTTGATCCCTTACTTTATTGAATGTGTACAAGCATTACCGAGGGCTCAACTCCTGTTCTGCAGTACTGATACTACTCCTTTTTCATTCATTTTATTATCGTGATCCTTATAATGATGATGAGGAAATTGAAGTTTTGCCATTCTGTATTTAATGAGTTATACAAAAGAAATTTGGAGAAATTTATATAAGTTACAACTTTCCTTAACAATTATTATGTATTGTACCAGTATTCCATGCTGAATATAAAAGATTTTACTGGAAATTAGTGTATTCTATAGATATAGAGAATAAGTTTATTGTATCGTAAATTGTTCATTAGTTTTGACATTTTTGATTACATTTCTTGAGAAAAAAGTGTTTCGATATACAAGGGTGGTCCCAGAAGTACCCAACCCAACAAAGAAAACACAAAAATTTTGGAAAGAAATATATTTATTTTTTAACATAATCCTCTTTCATCTCTATACACTTTTCCCAGTGATGTTCGATAAGTTCGATTTTGGAATAAGAACTGTCTTGCTCCTTAAAATAGCCATTAACTGCCGACATCACTTCTTCATCGTTGGAAAATCTTTGACTATTGAGCCATTTTTCCAAGTTTGGGAACAGGAAATAATCCGAGGGGGCTAAATCTGGCGAATAGGATGCACGAGGTAGCAATTCAAACTGTAATTCATTAATTTTGGCCATTGCAATAACCGATTTGTGAGCTGGTGCATTATCTTTCTTCATAGCCAAATCTGGCCGCTTCTGCTTGATTTCTTCGCTCTAACGTTGCGATAAGTTCGCATAATACTCGCCGTTGATAGTTTTTCATTTCTCAAGATGGTCAATGAAAAATTTTTCCGCGCGCATCCCAAAAAACCGATGCTATGACCTTGCCTGCAGATGAAAAAGTTTTCGCCTTCTTTGGAGCCGGTTCTCCCTTTTGAGTCCATTGTTTTGATTGTTCTTTTGTCTTGGGTGTGAAGTGATGGACCCATGTTTCATCCATAGTTATGAAACGGCGCAAAAATTCTGCTTTGTTGCTGTGTAACTCTAAACACTGAATTTAAACATTTTCACGACACTGTTTTTGCTGGAGCGCGAGCAAACGTGGCACCCATCTTGCCCACAGCTTTCTCATGTCCAAATTTTCAGATAATATGCGATGTACCGCACTTTCTGAAATGCCTATTATGTCTGCTTGCTCGCGCACTTTCAGTCGACGATCATCCAGTACCGCTTTGTGGATTTTCTTCACCATTTCTGGAATAGTCACCTCATTTGGTCGACCGCTGCGGTGCTTGTCTTGGCAGTTCGTACGGCCTCATTTAAACACTGCTACCCAATATTTCACGGTTGTAAACAAAAGAGCAGACTCACTCAGAGTAGAATCCAGTTCAGATTTTATATCGGTTGGGTTGAGGTCTTTCAAATAAAAGTATTTTATCACGTAACGATGACTAATTTTCTCTATTTTTACAAATTCACTGAAACGTTCACTCTTGATGGCTGCCAAACAAATACTAAACATTGTGGCGACTTCAAACTTGAAACATATGCTTTATAGATTGTGTACTTTCTAATGCAGTGATAATTTTCAAACAACTACCGCCATCTCTAGGTCAGGCCGGGTACTTATGGAACCACCCTCGTAAAGTAATATGATAATTATAAACGAATGTCTAAAAACGCATGATTTTGCCTTCCTCTCAACCAAAGATAATTAGTTTCCTTCGGGTCTGTTCAGAAATTTGTCTCTATCTGTTTGAATTACAGTATAATCTATGCAGATAAGTTCCCTTATTTGATCAATAAATATATTAATTCATACTTAGATTAGGACTGAGGAATTTAAATGTAGATAAAAGAAAAATGTATTTACATAGAAATGTAAAATATTAAGGTACGGTCGTCGTAAAAAATCATAATATGTGAATCAAAGGCGGTACCGCATTTGTTGACACGTAAACGCGGTTTTTGTTTGATTAAAAATGGCTACCTCAACGACCATTATTTGAAAGCGCGAAAATCGCAAATTACTTGTGTCATTCGACCCATTGGGACCGCCATAACGTAAACTCAGAACAAATTATCCGCACCGTCAAATAGATTATTAAAAAACTTTCGAACAAACGAAAATTACGCTTTGTGTTCGCATTACAGTGAAAATGACAGCGGTGGACAAGCCATTTAAAATCCACGTCAAAAAAAACAAGATAGAAAGGCCGCTTATACATTCGCTCATATGTACAGACGTAACGTAACAAAAAATGTAACGGGTACACGTGTTAACATGACAGCGGTGCCATCATATCTGCAACAAAAACCCTAAAAATAAACATCCCCGCACACACAAACACACACACGCGCTCCTCTCCCTATCGGAAATTACAACAGACTCAAACTGAACGTCCTGTTATCTTTAACACAGTAATACTACCGTGCACATATACGATATACGTTTTGTGTAAGCTTTTCGATAAACGAAATGCACTAAACACTAGCTCAAACATCTATATACAATATATCTATCCGTGCACTGCGTGTGAGTACGCTGGGTGAAACGGGTTTTGCACGACCAATTCTTCGAGCGAATACAGTGACAGAATGCATTTTTCGAAACGGCGTTTCTGTGTTTTATTTATAGACCAACACCGTAAATTTCAAAGACAGATGTTTAATGAAATTGACTCCTACAATTGTCAATTTTTTTGCTTTGGTCAAACGCGAAATATTTCATATTCGAACTTTAGGAGTATACACAGTTTGTCTCAGAGAAAACGGAACTCAAAATAAAAACAAAAGCTTACTATTTTGGTAAAATTCATTTATTTTATTCAAACTAGTCGCCTTCAGCTTCAACACAACATTCTGCACGGTCAATTAACATGTCGAATGAATTTTGAAGTTCATCTTTTGAGATGTCCTTCAAAATCGCTGTTGACGCTTTTTAATAGCTTCGACGTTGGTATAACGCTGTTCTTTCATCGGCAAATGTAAAAGTGTTTCACATTGCGCGGTTTTTTTAAGAATGAAGACAATATAGATGGCGCACTGAATTTGTCTGGATATGTGGGCATTTAAAAAGTGTGATGTATGACATTTATAAAAATGGCTTCGTACACGGTACAACAACGCGTTCAAATTGTTGTATTATTTTATGAAAATCAGCGTTCTGTAAAAAGAGTTTTTAGAAAATTACGTGAATTTTATGGTTTACATAATCGTCCATCTGAAAGCACTATTGGTCGAATTATTGAAAAATTTCAAGAGACCGGTTCCGTGGAAGATCAAAAACGTGAAAAATACAGTCGTAGTTGTCGTTCACAAGAAAACATTGGTTTAGTTCGTGAAAGTGTTGCTGAAGATCCTGAAATGTCCATTAGACGACGTTCACAACAACTTGGACTTAGTGGATCAACAACATGGCGTATTTTACACAAGGATTGAGCTCTGAAGGCATACAAGGTTCAAATAACACAGGAACTGAAGCCATTAGATCATTTGAAACGTCGTTCATTTGTTAATTTCATCAATGAACAACCAGCTGATTTTTCTCAGAAAATAATGTTTTCCGATGAGGCACATTTTGAACTTGGTGACTGTTAATAAACAAAATTGCCGTAGCTGGGGTGAGGAAAGTCCACGAATTATTCATGGGAAACCTATACATTCTAAACGAGTTACTGTTTGGTGTGCATTATGGTCAGGTGGTGTAATTGGACCTTGCTTCTTTGAAAATGCTGCTGGTGAAGCTGTAACTGTCAATGATGATCGATATCGTAGGATGATAACCGAATTTTTGTGGCCTCAATTAATGAATATCGATCTAGAGGATATGTGGTTTCAACAGGATGGCGCTACACCTCACTTTGACACGAATAAATTGATTTATTGAGAGAAAAATTTCCTGGACGGGTAATCTCAAGAAACGGTGATGTTAATTGGCCACTAAGATCATGTGATTTGACACCGTTAGACTATTTTCTTTGGGGATATGTGAAAAGTGAGGTTTATAAAAACAATCCACAATCAATTCCTGCTTTGAAAGATGAAATTATTCGTGTCATTGGTGAGATAGAGCCTCAATTATGTCAAAATGTCATTGAAATGATATGTCCTTCAAAATCGCTGTTGACGCTTTTTAATAGCTTCGACGTTGCTATAACGCTGTTCTTTCATCGGCAAATGTAAAAGTGTTTCAAATTGCGCGGTTCTTTAAGAATGAAGACAATATAGATGGCGCACTGAATTTGTCTGGGTATGTGGGCATTTAAAAAGTGTGATGTATGACATTTATAAAAATGGCTTCGTACACGGTACAACAACGCGTTCAAATTGTTGAATTATTTTATGAAAATCAGCGTTCTGTAAAAAGAGTTTTTAGAAAATTACGTGAATTTTATGGTTTACATAATCGTCCATCTGAAAGCACTATTGGTCGAATTATTGAAAAATTTCAAGAGACCGGTTCCGTGGAGGATCAAAAACGTGAATAATACAGTCGTAGTTGTCGTTCACAAGAAAACATTGGTTTAGTTCGTGAAAGTGTTGCTGAAGATCCTGAAATGTCCATTAGACGACGTTCACAACAACTTGGACTTAGTGGATCAACAACATGGCGTATTTTACACAAGGATTTAGCTCTGAAGGCACATAAGGTTCAAATAACACAGGAACTGAAGCTACTAGATCATTTAAAACGTCGTTCATTTGTCAATTTCATCAATGAACAACCAGCTGATTTTTCTCAGAAAATAATGTTTTCCGATGAGGCACATTTTGAATTTGGTGGCTATATTAATAAGCAAAATTGCCATATCTGGGGTGAGGAAAGTCCACGAATTATTCCTGGGAAACTTATACATTCTAAACGAGTTACTGTTTGGTGTGCATTATGGTCAGGTGGTGTAATTGGACCTTGCTTCTTTGAAAATGCTGCTGGTGAAGCTGTAACTGTCAATGGTGATCGATATCGTAGGATGATAACCGAATTTTTGTGGCCTCAATTAATGAATATCGATTTAGAGGATATGTGGTTTCAACAGGATGGCGCTACACCTCACTTTGACACGAATAAATTGATTTATTGAGAGAAAAATTTCCTGGACTGGTAATCTCAAGAAACGGTGATGTTAATTGGCCACTAAGATCATGTGATTTGACACCGTTAGACTATTTTCTTTGGGGTTATGTGAAAAGTTAGGTTTATAAGAACAATCCACAATCAATTCTTGCTTTGAAAGATGAAATTATTCGTGTGATTAGTGAGATAGAGCCTCTATTATGTCAAAATGTCATTGAAAATTTTAACAAAAGAGTGGACATCTGTGAAACTACAAGAAGAGGCCATTTGGCAGATATTATATTTTTCGCATATAAATGTCATAACTGATACTTCAATTACCAATAAAAAGTTTTTGAAAGTGAATGCAAATTATGTGTTTTATTTATTCTTTAAAAAAATCGCGAAATTTGAAACACTTTTACAAATAAGATCCAAGGGCCCCCATCAAATCATTGGAAATTTCAGTCATTTAGTTGTAAAATTATATCATGTTGCACTGTATCAAATGTCTTACAGAAGTCAGTATAAATTGTATTGAAATTGCTCCTCCAAAACATAAGAAATAAAATGTACAAAGGAACATAAATTGATGGTAGTCGACACCGCCCTTATGAAACATGATTAATAGAATGCTGACGTACAATATGATTATATATCGGTTTAGCATTCATTGCTTCAAAAAACTTTTCCCATGCTTTTCCCACCTCGTCATCATGTTTTATTTCGTTTAGACCGATTTTTTGTTTTAGACGTCTTTGATAGAGTTGATGAAGATCTTGTCTACTTCGAGATATACGCAGTAGTCGCATGGACTTATACCAAGACTATATGAAAGGTGCAGCACATACTTCCTGTTCTTATTATCCAAAAACTATGCCGCAATAGACACATATCTGTGAGCGTTTCCAGATGTATAGAAACTAAAGTTATGAAACTTAAAGCGATAAATCATTTTTCTTGTTAACAGGTTGTTAACTGGCGTTAACTGTTGACGTTTCATCCGCCTGATGAAGCCATTATATAGCAGAAACATAATAAGTTTTTACACTCAATTGTGTACTTATTTGTTGTGTTAGTAATGAAGTTTCAGCAAGTATCTCTGTCCACAGTTGACGATAATAAAACAATTTTTTGACAAAAAGTTTCTGTTTTCTTTTCTAAGTTCGTTCACTAATTAATGACCCGCCCTCGTAAAAAGAGGAATATAATACGTTTCTATTTTAAAAGCAGATATTTCACAAAAATACGGATAGTGCAAAGATCATAGAAACCACGTATTTTCCATACGATCGAGTTGCCAACTAACGACATCTAAATTAAATCTCAATCCACGAGCAAATAAACCGAGTTATCAATCAACGAATCGTCACCTTCTCCAAAGAAGAGACGTCCGCATGAACTCCAGCCGACGTTTTCTAGAAAATTAGCGCGTACTTCCTGCCTTTTTGACAAACACCCACGCACACACGCAAAGAGACTTTAGTGTTACACCGTTGATACTTTGAGTCGGGCGTCGGCGATGTGGCAACGACAAAAGAAGGTCATCAATCATTTGTTTAAACAAACAACCGACGACATCCTTTGTTGCATAATCGGCGGACGACGTCTGCGTTGCCAGCCGTGATTACGTACACAGACGCGGTCACGTGACCATTGTAAGAATGTCTTATCAGTTTATGAGGGCGGACACGTATATAGCTGATCGCATTTCGATAGCACCACATCGCACAAATAAGTCAAATGATTTGGGAGGTTGCGCGGGGTGGGGTGTAGCGAAGTGAGATGAGGGTAAAAGCTGCAGTGTTATTTTCGGTTAATTTTGATACTGAGGGTAGATTCATGCGAGGAAACAGTAGTGTGAGTGAAATGGTTGGACGCGTTTTAATTTTGATCAATTTTCCAATTATGTCCCCCACGGCGTTCTTCGTAATTTTCTTCTTCGTTATACAGGTCGTCTCAAAACATATGGGTGATGAATTGGTAATTCAAAATTCATGCAAAATAACATTAAATATTAATTACAGAATAATATCTCGAGTCTTTCATCAATTCTGAATATTTTTCTTCCTATTATATTGTGCTTCGGCTGGTATTGAAGCAAAGAAATTATTGCTTATTTAAAGCTTTTGGTCATACGCGTTTTTCTTTCAAGAACATTCCATAATCCTCTTTGCATATTATCTGAGCTATATACGGAGTCGAGATAGTTACGCGGGCTGATCCTTTTGACCCGCCTCTGATCCATTTATAAACGAAAATAATTATTTATTTTCACGTTGTGTTGTAACCCGGTATATATAAAGTAACACTACAAATTTACAAGTTTGAACCTGTTAAAGTGTGCCTACAGTAGACGCTCGAGGTCCGAGGCCCGAAGAGTCACAGATCAGTATCAAGATGAATCGTGTCAAGCAACGAGTGGCGATAAAATATTCGCGTTTAAAAAAGATGACCCCAACTCAAATTCCTCAAGATTTGATGGATACGTTAGGGGGGGGGGTATGCAGTATCATATGACATAGTTAAAGGGTGGTGTCGTGAGTTTAAATGTGATAGACAGTCGTGTACAGACGAACATGCAAGTAGGGCGCCCATAACTGTCACTAGATACCTAAGAAAATGTTAAGAAGGTCAATGATCTCGTGCTGCAAGATCGACGTGTGACTATTAGAGAACTAGGTGAAGATACTGGTCTCTCATACCATGTAGTATATATCATAATTACTGTCGAATTAAACACGAAGATATTGTCTGCAAAATGATTATCACGAATGTTAGCAGTTGCACACAAGGAAACTCGAAAAGTCATTTGTAGTCGTCTTTTAACGCGGTATAGACACGACAAAGAAAATTTTCCTGGAAGATTTGTGACAATGGAGTCTTGGATTCATCATTATGATGTAAAAACCAAAATGCAGTATAAGGCGTGGACACATCGGGGTCCACCACCGCCGAGAAAATCCAAGATATAACCTTCAGCAGGGAAGATCATGCTATCCGTATTTTGGAATGCTGAAGGTGTAATTTTAGTAGATTTCCTGCAGAAGTGAGCCACAATTACAAGTGCTTATTATGCCAACTTAATTTCCAAATTACGTGACGCGATAAAAGAAGAATATCGGGGGAAATTGCGCAACGTTGTTCCCTTGCATTAGGGTAACGCACCCAGTCATAGGTTCGCAATTGCAACAGCTGCAATAGCTCAGGCAGGCTTCGAATTAGTCCGCCATATTTTCCAGATTTGGCCACCAATGATTACCAACTGTTTGAACACTAGCAATTATCAACTGTTTCCTTTATAGCTAACTATCTTCTTTTCTTAGATCCACAAAGGAATTCGCCATATATTCTTTAAAAATTTTATCCTTCCACACATACATATATTTTGCTGCATTCATTAATATTTCTACGAATGTATCCTATGGGCTTTCCAAGTTCTCAGAGAATCTGCTCTTTGCTCTTCAATTACTTTATCTTAAATTCCTTCTTCCATAACTTTTTGAATGTTTTGTCCTTCCGTATATACATACATATATACCGTGCTTTCATATTAAAATGCTACAAACACCGTGTCATATTATATTCGAGTCTAGATACCGAATGCCGATCAGAATGTAAAGTGGTGGGGTGCGAGTCTGTCGAATCACAACAACGACTGACTACAGATTACAGATTAAGTAGTTGTTCGTGGTACTTGGCGGAAGGTCTATCACTGACTGTTCAAATTGTTTACGTCCAAAAATTAATAAGTTATAATTACTTTTAACTGTACAATTAGGTATTTTTACAATAAGTTTCGCGTTTAACTAAAAGACGTTTTCTAATAAAACGTTTAAAAATAAAAAAAAAACTCTTAAAGAAACTAAAAAATAAAATAACTTCTCCGAACTTAAAGAATACTCTTTAAACAGAAAATAAGTATAACTTGCCAAAACTTATATAATACTTTTTAAATACAGAAAATAAATTCAATTATTTAAATTCTCAAATGTCCCTCCTACTTGCGCTAAACAGTACCCCAATCTATTATAAAATTCATTACGAACATTGGCCAGTACAAGAGGATTAATAATTTGGAATTGGTGTTCGATATTAACCCGCAATTCTTCCAAATTAGTAGCCCTTTCGTGTTGATGCCCATATAAGTTTGATTTTATGTAACCCCATAAAAAAGTAATTAGGGGCTAAGTTTGGTGACCTTGGTGGCCAGCGAATTGTACCACTATTAGATATAACACTTTGGGGGAATATATTATTTAAATATTCATTCACAATTCTAGTTCCATGGGCCGGACAAGCATCATGCTGGAACCATACGTTCTCTAAATTGGGATTAATAGTACTTAAAGCAGGGACAATGTCGGTTTCGAAGAAGTTTCAAATATATTTCCCCATTTAAATTTCCTTCGATAAAGAATGGACCAATAATGTTATTCCCATAAATACCAGCCCAAACATTCAATTTTTGAGGATACTGTGTCCCCGTATTCAATTGTCGATACTCGTTTTCAATAGACCAATATCGAAGATTCGACGGATTGTGTTTACCGTGCAATTGAAACGTGGATTCATCGGTAAACACGTTAGTCTCAATGAAGTGTTCATTCGCATTTACACGTTCTATTACAGTTTCACAAAATTCCATTCTACGATGTTGATCAGCATGAAAAATTTCCTGATGAATTTGGTATTTATAGGATGTGTATTTATTTTTCTTTAATATCTTATGAACTTTACCCACGCTAATACCTATCTCTTCTGATATTTTAGATATAGTAATATTGGAATTTTCTTCGACCATTGCGCACACCATGACTTCCTGCATTTCTTTATCGTTATTTATTCTCTGTATTATATGACATATACATCCCAAAATGCGACCTCCTGATTTAAACTTTTTAACTACTAATGATATTGTTGTTAATGCAGGAAAGGGACGATCTACATACTTTTCAGAGAAAACGCGCTGGATATGCCGTAAAGAATTACCTTTCAAAGCCCATGTTATCATTTGAATTTTTTCTTCCAATGTATACATTATCAAAGTAATATAATTAAAAAAATATTTAAATTTAAAGGTCTTACCGTAACACACTCTCCCAAATGCAAACCACGAATGACCGTTAATACGATATCAATACGCCTACAGTCAAATTAGTGGTGGGGCTGCAGCTAGTACGATCAGTAGTCAGTTGTAGTCGTGATTCAAATGACTCGCGCCCCACCACTTTACATTCTGATCGGTATTCGGCAGCTAGACCCGAATATAATGTGGTACAGTTTTCGTAGCGAGGTAAAATGAATGCACGGTATATGTATATTCTATAGGCTTTCCAATATCTAAGAGAATCTGCTCCTTGTTCTTCAATTACTCTATCAATTTCTCAATGGTTTGTATAGATGTTAATAATAAAATGATATTTAATACAAAATAAAACATCTTTTCAGTATCCAATATTTTATGGAAATGAAAGACATAATTCCAAAATTAATTTAATTTTCAATTAACCAGCGACAAAAACATTCACACCATTTCCAACACAACACGCGGAATTTGACATAATTATTCAAATAGACTGTCATGTCATTAAATGAAGAAAGAAGAAAAAAAGACTTCGCATCAGTGGCGCTATCTACGCCGACAATAATAAAGCGGTCCCAAATTAGTTCTCAATTCGACCACGGTACTCCAAGTGGCGCCTCGAACGCCGTCCCCACCTAATCATGATCACGCTAAATTTCATTTCCAACGTCTCTATTATCGCATCATTTAGACCCCTTCCCTCCTATTTATATAATATAAGGGGATGGATGCCGCGGGGGTTGTTGTAGATATCGCTGACGATGGACCACCCTTAGTTCGCAGCAATCAAACCGCGGGTCTGAGTTTGAGCGTCGAGGTGGCGGTGGGAAGGGAACAGGCTGGTAGTTCGAGGTTGAAAAGCTTTTATGAATATCAATGACAGGAAATTGGATTTTGATTTTTTTGCGACGCCTGCTTTGCTTCCATTTTTATCGGGTTTTTTTCTCGGTCGGGGGGAGCTATTTTTTACGTGCAACTCTTGATGGTAAGGCGAAATGCGTCGACTTCTACTGATAACGAGATTTCTTTTTATTGGTGTACTTTTTTTATGAAGTTGTTGCCGATAAATTTACTTTTGGAATTAGGTGATTAAGTGATATGAAATTTTCTTTCTTTTGTTAATAAAATCAGAAAATTATGCTAAATTTAATTACTTATTTACTAACAACACCATGGGAACTCATTTACCTTTTGATATCGAGTTGTGTTGGAGGTTTCAGTTACTTTTTCTCATGTTTCCTTCCATTTCCTTCTATCACTTGCTGTCACATTTATGTCTTTGACATGGCTGGTGTGGAGTTTATGAGAAGACCAAATTGACAGCGGTTTTGTACTTAGCTTTCGTGGTAGATAAAACAGTTATTCTGAACTAGCAGAATACAAATCCAATACTATCTGCTTCTGGGTTTCCGGGCTGGAGCCGCGTCACTAGTATATCTGCCGACGTTTCGTACCCATTTGTATGGGACATCTTCAGGGCTGAACTACTGCACTGAAACAGTTTCAGCCCTGAAGATGTCCCATACAAATGGGTACGAAACGTAGTGACGCGGTTCCAGCCCGGAAACCCATCAGATAGCATGGACCACGACCGCGGAAGTCTACGTACCAAATTACAAATCCAATACTTTATTCTAGCAAAATCATTCAAACTTAAAGATAATCGACTTGCACTTCCAGAAGTTCGTCTTTTGACATGGTTTTCTTAATTCTTTTGATCTTTCAAGGTTCGACCCGAAGAATTGAATCAAGTTTAACATCAAAATCGTTTTTGAAACTTTTGAAAAATGCTAATTTTTGCGAGTATACACCTTTAATAAAATTGAGATTTTCTTCGAAATAAAAAGTTTTGTATATAGCCTTCGTGGTTTATAAAACAGTAATTCTGAACTAGCAGAATACAAACCCAATACTTTATTCTATCAAAATCATAAAAATTTAAAGATAATCGACTTGCACTTCCAGAAATTCGCCTTTTGACATGGTTTTCTTAATTCTTTTGTTCTTTCATGGTTAGACCAAAAGCATTGAGTCAATTTTGACATCAAAATCAAACTTGGAGATAATCAATTTTCACTTCCAGAAGTTCGCATTTTAACATCGTTTTCCCAACCCTTCTTTACACACTAAGCATAAAGACCATCCTAAATGAATTCGGCGGATATATTTTCGCGAACATCGTAAACTTTTTAGGGCAACTACAGTAGATGAAATTAAAACTTTCTTAAGAAATTGTTGGTCTGGGGATATTGTTACGTTTACGTAACTAATTATTCAACCTGACGATAGAAAAGACAAATTAAATACAAACATATTGAAGTTTCCATAATTTCGATCAAATAAACATACAGACACTCACTAACTCAGACAAATTTAACAAACAACTTATGCATTCTTTCTACTAGCGCTCCCTTGAGAACTTGTAGATCGTATTCGATACACGATCTTGAAATCTACCGTCCAAGATTGGTCGTTATCTTTTCTTTTTAAAAAGCAGTCTTGTTTAATTCTATGCATGTCGACTTATTTGTCAGTGACATCAAGTATTTATTAAAGGCGAATGCGAGGAGTTAAGGATCTGACTAGGAGGACGTTAGAATGTGAAGAATCCGAAATGTGTCCGTGAATCGGTGATTCAGTGCACCGGACGCCTTCTTCACATTATAACGTCAGAAATGCCTGGTATGTCTGCCAGATGAATCTATTAGGCATTTTCATTTATGGCCGCATAATAAATGTGCAGTGGTGTAGTTTTTAGAATTCCTAATAATAGAAGTCAATGGTTATGTGTTTTTGATACGAATCTAAAAGATCATCTGCTAACTTGTTTACATATTGACCCTATTGCACCACTGTATTTGGAGAAAGTTATTGTAGATATATTATTTGTTACGAGGGGGTATAGTATAATTACGAAAAAAACCGAAATATCTGAATAAAATGTATTCTGAATAATAATAGATCTTTATACACATAACGTTGTAAATTAGAGCTAACAAAATTCATCAAAAAAGGCAAAAAAATCTTTTGCCACATCAATGTTCGTTCTCTGTATACGTATTTCGACAACCAAGTTGACATAATCAGCAGACTATTAATTACAGTGTCACATCTTGATTTACGTTAATGCTTACAAAAACAATATTCCCCACACTCATCCCTCAAAACCAAAACATTCAATGATGTTCACGAGACATCTGTAAGTCAATATATAATATTCTTGGTCTTAAAAATTAACTCTTGTTCTAATGTACAGCCCCGCAATCACAGTACAGTGTTAGTTCCGTGTTTTGTGTTCATTATTCAGGAGGATCACTCAGCTGTAATGACTTAATTCTGTATATCAGAGGAGGAGAGTGCACCTGTTTATTTCATTACTGGAACAATGAGCTAAGTTCAATATAAGGAAGTCATGGAGTCAGTTTTAATTCCATATATTAATTCTATAGGTTCTGGAGATGCTGGATACACATTTACGCAAGATGGGGTACCATAACACATATTTAGTAATAAATATAAAATAGTATTTTCTTTAATTGACTTGTATTTCAATCTAATCATAAAATTATAATTTCTTTTATTATGATCATTTCTTGCCTAATGTATAACATATATTATATATTTATATAAGTATATATACGAGGATAGTTTGACAAGTATTGAGAATGACACATAGGTGGCGCTCTAATTGGTAAAACAAATGCACTGTAATTTAGGTTGCCTATTTATATGTTTACATTCCGATATTTAGGAAAATCGGTTGATTAGTTTATTTTTGACAGCTGATTGAAAAACAAGCAACACGTCGTTTTGTTAAAATGAAAAAAGCAGAGTATCGTGCGGTGATTAAATACTTCGTAATTAAGGGTATGAAAGCTATCGAAATAAAAGATGAGTTACGGGAAACATTAGGTGAATCTGCTCCATCATCCGCCACAATAAGTAGATGGATAAATGAATTTAAACGTGGTAGAAGAAGCTGTGTTGATGAAGCGCGCTCTGGAGCACCCAAAATTGTGACTTCTAAGGAAATGATTATAAAAATCCATAATATTATTACGCAAGATCGACAACTCAAAGTGAGAGAGATAGCAGATATGGTAAACATTTCAACGGAACGCGTACACCACATTTTAACGAAAGAATTGAGCCTTTCCAAGCTTTCGGCAAGATGGGTGCCGCGATTGCTTACGACTGATCAAAAGTTCACTCGCTTGCGCATTTTCAATGAGTGTTTGGACCTTTATAAGCGAAATCCGGTTGATTTTTGTAGGTGATTTGTTACTTGCGATAAAACTTGGATACACTACAGTGCACCCGAAGCTAAACAACAGTCGAAATAATGGTTAGAACGTGGTTCTGCACCTCCAAAGAAAGCGAAAACCACTTTATCGACAAACAAGGTGATGGCATCAATTTTTTGGGATTCGAAAGCGCATTTTGCTCATTGATTACCTTTAGAAAGGTACCACAATAAACGGACAATATTATGAAGAACTTCTACAAAAATTAAATGTTGAGATTCGTGCTAAACGGCCAAGAATGGCAAAGAAAAAGATTCTGTTTCACCAAGACAACGCTCCCTCGCATATCAGCATATTGAAAAATAAAAATTATTTTGTATTTAAAAAATTCGTTTTTCTTTTCCATTCTCACTACTTGTCGAACTACCCTCGTATATACCAGGCGTATCGAAAAGTCATTATCGGTTTTTCGACGAGATGTTGTTAGTCTTAAGTATACAATGTTATAATTTAACACATATATCGATTATTCTACCGACAACAAACTTCAACCCAACCCTAACACAAAAACGATTGACAGAAGCGTTAAATGTGGCACAAGAAATGATTAGCGACCCATTACGAGCAATGGGAAAAATCCAAAAGATGAGAAAATGGGTGCCACATCAATAGAATGACAGGCAAATAGAAAATTGCAAAATCCGTGAAATGCTGCTTCATAGGTATGATCGGAAGTCGTTTCTGCATCCAATAGAAACGGGTGATAAATAATGGAATTATTTCGAAAACGCTAAACGCGAAAAATCATGGTTATCACCTGGTGAAGCCGGCCCATCAATTCCAAGGTTTTGGTCGCAAGACGATGCTGTATATGATGGGACCAGAGTGACGTGGTGTATTACGAACTGTTAAAACCTAGTGAAGCAGTTAATACTGATCACTACCGACAACAAATTATCAATTTGGACCATGCATTGATTAAAAAATGTTAAGAATTGACCCGAAGACACGGTAGAGTGATTTTACAGAACGATAACGTGTTATCACATACAACAAAATCGGTCAAGGAAGCAATGAAAGCACTTGGATGGGACATAATATTGCACCCGCCGTACTTTCCAGATCTTGCCCCGTCCCACTATCACCTTTTTGCATCAATGAAGCATGCGCTTGTAGAGCAGCACTTCGAAGAAATTGGAAAATGGCTCGATGAACGGTTTTGTTCAAAGGACAAACAGTTTTTTTTGGGATGGCATCCATAAATTGCCTGAAAGATAAACAAGATGTGTAGAATCAAATAGCCAATACTTTGAATAAATAAATTTTTCTATTTTCTTAAAAATTATGTAGTTTTTTTTGCAAGGAAAAACGGTAATGGCTTTCTGGTATACCTGGTATATATACATATATACATAGCACAAGTAATTGTTATTATTTTATTTAATCTAAGGTGAAATTTATACGGTGGCTCTTCTTTGGTTGCACATTACTATACATGCATACATACATACATACATATACATATACGAGTATAAGGTATGCTTTCGAATAGAAACGAATAATTAATCACATCTTCACTCGGTAAATTACCCCGCAACCGCCAATAAATCAACGAAACATTCCATTTAAATGAAGATATTATCTGCGATGTATAATTTCAATGATTAAACGTCGTGTTTTGTTTAAAAATGCCAGGACGAAAACAAAAGAGAAACTTATCGGGAATTCGGATCGTGAAGACCGCATACATTCGTACAACAAATACATACAGACCGAACTACCTATGGCAGGTCTGTATTGTAAGCTGTTTGGTTACTAACTAAATTGATATCAGGTATTATTCTATTATAAAAAGATATATTATATGTACAACGTTTACATTTGTAATATCTAGAGAGTTGAAATTAATTTTGTTTCTCTTTTTGCACCAGCCCATTTGCCAGCTGAACATTCGTTTGGCTCAATAATTCTCATTCGATGAAGCATATTCTGCTAGGAGAGCACGAGTATATCGAAAGAATAAGAAAAAAATTTTTTTTTGTGAATTTTTTAATTTATTGAAGAAAAAGCGAGTACGTTCTGAGGTAAATTACGAACAAATTTAATAATTATCACTGACTCTCTTGGGTCTGTCTTGTAGAGCAAAGTTTTTCGAAAGAAGAGCCTCTTTCTATATCTAGCTGAGATCTATATTTTGTCTTAAAAACAACCACCGTGGAAAAGCCAGTTTTGCAAAGATACACTATTGAAAATGGTAGTAAATTACGAAATTCTCATGTTTTCAGTGCAGCAAATTTATCATCCATCCCTCTACAAAATTCAGACAGTGACTTATTACTAAATTGTCTTTTGATTTTGTCACTTGCAGCGAAGTCAGGGAAAGGTTCCTTCGGCAGTTCTGAGTTGAAACAAGTCGTGGTAAGTTGTTGTGTAATTTACAATCCATAAAATATGTTCCTCTTTGGAACATAATTTTTGCATTTCCCAAAAAAGGCAATATGTAATTGTCAGTTCGTGTATCATATTTATGAGTTACATTGCCACTCGAAAAAGAGTTTTTGTTCTTAAGAACGAAGCGTAGATCTATTATATAATTGTCGTAAAAAGTTAGTAGCGAGTTATTTCGAAAGCGTTCCTTGCAGGAATCCCTATAGCCCAACCCAAAGATAATAACTAAATATTTGGGTTGGTCTGAACCAAGCTTAGACATATGGTAAACAAACCGCTTTAACACATTAGTGATTTTGTTTTCGCGTCATATACCTTTGGTTGTGTGAAAATGTCTGATTTTGTGCCAAATAATCATCATTTGCGGGAAGTGTTGCTTTTTTTCTTTCATTCGAAGAAAACGGCGGCTGAAGCGTATCGAGAACTCCAAAAAGTTTACGGAGATGCTGCTCTAAGTGAAACAACATGCCGTGATTGGTTCCGTCGCTTCAAAGACGGTGATTTCGATGTTGACGACCGTTCGCGTGAAGGAAGACCAAAAACCTTCGAAGACGCTGAATTGGAAGCATTGCTCGATGAGGATCCGTACCAAACGCAAAAAGAGCTTGCTTCAGCATTAGGAGTTACTCGCCAAGCCATTTCCCAGCGATTGCATGGGTTGGGAATGATTCAAAAACAAGGAACTTGGGTTCCTTATGATTTGAAGCTAAGAGACGTTGACCGTCGTTTTTTCGCCTGTGATCAACTGCTCCAGCAGCAAAAAAGGAAGGGTTTTCTTCATCGCATCGTTACAGGTGATGAAAAATGGATTCATTACAGCAACCCAAAGAGAACAAGATCCTGGGGACTGCCCGGTCATGCTTCTACGTCGTCGGTTCGGCCGAATATTCACGCTGCGAAGGTTTTGCTGTATATTTGGTGGGGCCAGGTCGGTGTTATTTATTATGAGCTATTGAAACCGAACGAAACCATCACTGGGGAACGGTATCGAACTCAATTGATGCGATTGAGCCGAGCACTGCGCGAAAAGCCGCCACAATACGAGCAGAGGCACGAGAAAGTGATTCTACAGCATGACAACGCTCGGCCTCACATTGCCAAACCCGTTAAAACCTACTTAGAAGCGCTCAAATGGGAGGTCCTATCCCACCCGCTATATTTCCCAGATATTGCGCCGTCCGATTATTACTTGTTCCGTTCGATGGCACATGGTCTGGCTAATCAGCAGTTCCGCTCGTATGAAGACATCTCGAAATGGCTTGATTCGTGGATAGCCTCAAAAGACGAACACTTCTACCGGTATTCGAGCTCTGTCAGAAAGATGGGAAAAATTCGCTAGCGATGGGTAATATTTTGAATGATTCATTTCTAAACATTTTTTCACAATAAAGTTGCATTTTCATCAAAAAAACAGCGAGAACTTAGTTGCGCACATAATAGTATTTTACTTAATCAATTATTTATTCCGAGAAACGACAAATGAAGAATTCTACGAGCTATTGAATGATATAATAACAATTCATCGCTTCAAAAACTTTGTTTTTCACATGCTCTGTATTGTGATCTGTCATTGATTTCTAATACCAATAAGCTACATATTAGGTAGACGTAAAATTACACAGATGCATTGTCAAAAGAAAGTTAATTATCTTCAATTTAATCTCGCTGGAAATTCTCCGAGTTCATAATTACCACTAATTATCAATATCTGTGAAAATATCAATGAACAAAAAATTCTTCCAACTTTCGTACGATGAATGGAGTAGCGATTTCGACGAAGAAATGCGTTTAATTACTGAAACGTAATTCTTTGAAGTGGTTCGGGAAATATGTTAAACGAAGATGGAAAAGAAATCGCGATTGTATTTTAATTGATTGAAATTTTCCAAGCTCTATAAGGTGAAGAATATTCACCAGTAATGAGATCTACATCATTAAAAGAAAGGAAAATAAATGCTTCACATTATTCAATTTTGTCAAACACAATGTTGAAGCGTAATTTAATATTAAACTAATTAATTTACATTTAATTAATATAATAGAAAATTGCAAAATTCTTGAATGTTCAACCGCTAAAAAAATTCGTTTCGTAACACCCGGTTTACGACGCGTTTTGAGTACATACGCTCTCACAACGCAAACGTATTTTATTTCCTTCTAACAGTGATGTCATAAACGAACTTATTCTCTGTGGGTTATCGTATAGTTTGAAAGCAAATAATGGAAAAACAGTAGTTTATTCTATTATCAAGCAAGCCGTTGTCCGAAAGAACGAAGTTCGGGTTCATCTCGCCAAAGGCACGACAACCTACAGAGAATAAATTCGCTAACATCACAGTTTGCCTGAAGAGAGCTGATATACTCGAAACGGTCGTAAACTGGATGTTATTAACATTCGAATTATTCTGACTTTCACCAAATGGCGTATGCCAAGTTTAAAAGTATTCTGTCCATATATGCATCGCGACGACACCGTCGTGCATTTGATGGAACGAAAACGAGCTTTATTCTTTCAGACAATTGCATGTGTGGACGATAGAGGGAGGTATTGTTTTTCCATCATACAAAGGGTACTAGAAAAGTTTTGCAAAAAAATCATGTGTTAAACACGGATAAGGGTCCAACAATTGCCTCTTCGAGTTCCTGGAAAAGGAAACACGACTGTCAAAAAGGTTCGGATGTGTAAACGGAAAGCTTTAAGATAAGTGGTTAGTTTTAAGACTAGAATACTTTTTAAATTATGTGAAACGAATCTACAAGGGGTACTAGGAAAGTTTTGTAGTACAGCTTTGTTTATTTAATTTTTTCAAAGTAATTTCCTCTATACTCAATACACCTCTCCTTCCTCCGCAACCAAGATTTAAGACAGTTCTGCCAAGTTTCACAAGAGAGTAAAGCACACTCGTTGTCCCAAACCTGCAGAAGGTCCTCATTACTGGAAAACCGCCTCCCTTCTTGCTTCATTTTCACATGTGGGAACGGTGCAAAGTCGCAGGGAGCAAGATCTGGACTGCAGGGAGGGTGCTCGAGAAGTTTCAATCCCGTCGTGATCAAATATTCGGTGCAGGCTTTGGTGCGGTGAGCTGGAGCATTATCGTGATGGAGGAACCAAGTGTCCATTCTTGACTTTGGCCGCAGGTTTTTCATAGATCCAACAACTTTAAGCAGGAATTGTTCGGTATACCACTTAGCTGTGACTTCTGTGTGTCCAAAACGACACGTTTCATAATTCCACTCGATTTGAAAAATAAAGCTATCCTTTTCTTCTTTACAGATCGGGATTTTCTGACAACTACGGGTGTGTCCTCATCACCAAAGACCCAAACTTTGTTTTGAGCTTTGGTCGGCACATCATAATAGTACAGCCACATCTAGTCACCTGTCATGATGTTGTTCACATTCCGAGATTGTCCCTTAGTAAAATTTTTTAGCATCTCCCGGCACCAAGTCACACGTTGTGTCATCTGCTCTTCAGTCAGTGGATGCGACACCCAGAGAGAACGCAGTTTATTCACGTGCAAATGGTCATGCAGAATCAAACAAGTTGCTGGTGCATTTAGGCCTGAAGTACCCTCTATCTGTTGGTAGGTCACTCGCCTGTCCTCGTCAAGCATTTTCCTCACGGTAGTAACGTTTTCCTCCGTAACTGACGTTCGTAGCCTTCCCGGCCTCTCAGCATCCTCCACAGTTAAATTTCGCCTTTGGAATTCTCTATGCCAGCTGAATATCGTTGTGCGATGTGGACAAACATCACCTAGTGCAAGAGTCATTTCTTCGAAGCACTGGTCTATGTTTAAACCACGCCCGAAATTATAACGCAAAACTGCGCTTATTTCATTTCGTGACCACGATGCCATCGCAAGCACTTTACATTCTCACTACTAATGAATAACTGAGCCCATCGACATGACGCGGCGGCTACTATACACGTACGAACATATCTCAACATGCTGCAACAAGCAGCTTACTACGATTCATTGTTGCGTCATATTACGAAACTTTCCTAGTATCCTTTGTATTTTTCATTTGATTTAATCGTGTATACTTTCAAAAGGTTAAAGCAACTGTGACGAAGCGTTCAAATTATCTTTGAAAGACATACGTCCCTCTACTAGGAAAATCGTTTTTTGAAAAACTTATCTTTGTTATAGACACAGAATTGTTTATTATTTTAAATTCAAAATGATGTAATGTACCTTAGTATTCTACAAATAAATCACAAAAAAAGAAACTTTGGTGTCTTTCTCGAGAGAAAAATTCATAAGTCCTACGTTGGTAACATTCCCATTTAAACAATTTACGTATATCCTTGACTGACGACATCGTAAAAATGTCTTTAAAAATTCCAATGTCGCTGACTTACGACATCCACGTTCAAAATTAAAGTTTCAGAAAAGACGACGACAATAATTTTCACATAAACGACCTAGTCGAAATGTGCTGGCTGGGAAATCACGTTCGCGGTTTTCCCCCCTTTTTATTAATACCGATTCCACGAGTGACTGCCGTTCTCTTTTCTTCGGATCGTGTCTTCGAACAACACTTCTTTTTTTATTATTCTCATATTCACCGAAAACGTTTATACATTCTTTCAAATAACACTAACCGAACTGAATTATGTCCGGAGAATATAGCCGCATTCCGCTCGGAAAAAGCCATTCTGGTTGCGGCAAAAGGGCTGTAATTGCCAAAGTTTTTCAATTGAAATGGAACTTTTTTGATTTAGTGGATGAAGTGGTAGGGAAATGCGACGAAAAGGAACATATTAAGTTTTTGAAATTAGATTTCTTATGACAATATTTTTGTCATTTAGAGATATTAATTTGTATAAAGAAAACGAAAAAATTAACTTACTCCACCAGCCAGGAATACATTTGATTATCTAGTGAAATTTAGGTTTCTACTGAAGTCATAGTCATAGCAATACGTGGGTAGTTTGACAAGTAGTGAGAATGGAAAAGAAAAACAAATTTTTTAAATACAAAATAATTTTTATTTTTCAATATATTCTCCTAAAAGAGCAATACATTTATTCTAACGGTGCTCCAATGCCCTTATGCCATCTATAAAATGCGATTCCTGAAGGCATGCAAAATACTCATTTACAAAGATGATAAGCTCGTCGCTAGACAAAAATTTCTTTCCACCTAGTGCCGTTTTCAATTTTGGAAAAAGGTGGAAGTCGGAAGGGGCTAAATCCGGCGAATAAGGTGCATGCGATACTAATTGGAAAGACAACTGGATTTTGAACATCGCAACTGTGCTGGTATGCGAGGGAACGTTGTCTTGGTCAAACAGAATCTTTTTCTTTGCCATTCCTGTCCGTTTAGCACAAATCTCAACATTTAATTTTTGTAGAAGTTCTGCATAACATTGTCCGTTTATTGTGGCACCTTTCTGAAGGTAATCAATAAGCAAAATGCTTTGAATCCCAAAAAATTGATGCCATCACCTTGTTTACCGATAAAGTGGTTTTCGCTTTCTTTGGAGGTGCAGAACCACGTTCTAACCATTGTTTCGACTGTTGTTCAGTTTTGGGTGTACTGTAGTGTATCCAAGTTTCATCGCAAGTAACAAATCATGTGGCTCATAGTGGTGAGGAAAACCCACGTTTGTCCATTTTTCGTCGATCTTTTGAATTGGGCATTCCACAAACGACATTACACCGTATTTTGCATAAAGACTTAGGTCTTAAGGCTTTTAAAGTTCAGTTAACACAAGAATTCACGCCTACCAACCATCAATAATGACGTGTCTTTGCTGATTGGGTCCTTAAAATTCATCAAACCGATCTGGAATTTCATCGAAGAATCATCTTGAGTGATGAAGCCCATTTTCACTTCGTTAACCTCGTTAGCAAGCAGAATTGTCGCATTTGGGGCTCGCAAAACTCAAGAATTATTGTTGAAAAGCGTCTCCATTCTCAACATATGACTGTTTTTAGTCTGGCGGGGTCATTGGACTTTAATTATTCGAAAATGAGGTTGGAGCAACTGTTACGATGAATGGATTACGCAATCGAATGATGATTTTGTATGACCGGACTTGAAAGGTATTGATGTGGACGACGTTTAATTTCAACAAGACAGCGCTACGTGCCACACAAGTAACGATACCATCGTTATTTTGCGTGAAGAATTTCCTGACCGTGTGATTTCTCGAAGATGCGATCACAGTTAGCCACTGAGATCTTGTGATTTAACACCTTTAGACTTTTTTATTTGAGACAGTTTTAACATGAGCCCATATTACAACACTATTTATATTTTTTTCCTACTGAATTATGTATTTCTAATGCAAACTTTATTGTGGTAAGGGCTTTTTTCTTACTTTTACCTGATTAGTTAGCATTTTTCTCTGCCATCTGTCCAGAAGGTCCCTTCGAATAGTTTTAAGACCCACTAAGTGACAGACTACGAACGAACTCAGTACTTGTTACAGTAAAATCATGCAAACGTTCATTGTGAGTAGAGCTTTACGTTCTGTTGCTTAGCGTCTTTGTAATAAATAAAAATCTAATATTGATTCCAGTAATCATTAGACACCTGAAGTCTATAAAGTGTAATAGTCAAATATATTTTTCAAATTACAACTCGAAAGACATAATAAATCGTATTGTAAAATGCAATAACGAAAAATTAATTTCGAAAAAAGAACGTAAATATATTACGAACACAAAATCTCCGCCCCTGACACTCCAACATTCAGTGCAGTTTATATGAAAATTATTGCGGCCCGCCTTTTCTCCGACTTTAATTTCTCCACAAACGTAATAATTCAGCAACATTAAAATTTCCCGCGACATTTTTACGACAGCACGGAATTATGGAACTAAATTACGTTTCACATTTGAAATATTTATATTTAAATTGGCCACCGCCGCAGTCGACATCAGGGGAAAACAGGGGGGACCTGCCGCCTTTTTATGCGGTAACACTGAGGTGGGGATAGCCGTGTTTGCAGCCTCGTTGACGATAAGAATCCAAAATAAAAAAAAATCTTCCAATCGAGTGCCGGTTCCGTTTGGTGTTCTTCGGTTTCGGGCGGTCACAATTTATTGTAAATTCAAAGTATTTCCCATTTCCGACACGAATGTTTGGTGGAATATTTTGAGAGATTTATTGGGAAATAAAATATTACGAGGGTAGTTTGACAAGTAGTGAGAATGGAAAAAAACGATTTTTTTAAATACAAAATAATTTTTATTTTTCAATATATTCTACTAAAAGAGCAATACATTTATTCCAACGGTGCTCCAATGCCCTTATGCCATCTCTAAAATGCGATTTCGGAAGGCTTGCAAAATACTCATTTACGAAGATGATAAGCTCATCGTTAGACGAAAATTTCTTTCCACCTAGTGCCGTTTTCAATTTTGGAAAAAGGTGGAAGTCGGAAGGGGCTAGATTCGGCGAATAAGGTGCATGCGGTACTAATTGGAAATGCAACTCGTGGATTTTGGACATCGCAACTGTGCTGGTATGAGAGGGAGCGTTGTCTTGGTGAAACAGAATCTTTTCCTTTGCCATTCCTGGCCGTTTAGCACGAATTTCAACATTTAATTTTTGTAGAAGTTCTGCATAATATTGTCCGTTTATTGTGGCACCTTTCTGAAGGTAATCAATGAGCAAAATGCCCTTTGAATCCCAAGAAATCGATGCCATCACCTTGTTTGCCGATAAAGTGGTTTTCGCTTTCTTTGGAGGTGCAGAACCACGTTCTAACCATTGTTTTGACTGTTGTTTAGATTCGAATTTTCTCTAGTGTAAGTTTCATCGCAAGTAACAAATCGCCTACAAAAATCAACCGGATTCCGCTTATAAAGGTCCAAACACTCATTGGAAATGCGCAAACGAATGAACTTTTGATCAGTCGTAAGCAATCGCGGCACCCAATTCTCCGAAAGCTTGTAAAGGCCCAATTCTTTCGTTAAAATGTATTGTACGCGTTCTGTTGAAATGTTTACCATGTCTGCTATCTCTCTCACTTTGAGTCGTCGATCTTGCGTAATAATATTATGGATTTTTATGATCATTTCCTTAGAAGTCACGATTTTGGGTGCTCCAGAGCGCGGTTCATCAACTTAACTTGTTCTACCACGTTTAAATTCATTTACCCATCTACTTATTGTGGCGGATGATGGAGCAGATTCACCTAATATTTCCCGTAACTCATCTTTTATTTCGGTAGCTTTCATACCCTTAATTACGAAGTATTTAATCACCGCACGATACTCTGCTTTTTCCATTTTAACAAAACGACGTGTTGCTTCTTTTTCAATCAGCTGTCAAAAATAAACTAATCAACTGATTTATGTAAATATCGGAATGTAAACATATAAATAGGCATCCTAAATTAGAGTGCATTTGTTTTACCAATTAGAGCGCCACCTATGTGCCATTCTCACTACGTGTCAAACTATCCTCGTAGATATAGGTTTGGCGGTACATAGTCATTTATTGCATGTTAGGACATGATATCTCGTTATCAACAATAGTAATAGTTAATAGTTAAATATGCAGTATTTTGGTCAAATTTGTTGATGAGAAAAATACGCTTACTTAGTCGACAAGCATAGTTTCGATATAATACCCCTCATCAGAACGAGTTTTGTGTCCTAATAATTTATTGTAAATTCAAAGTATTTTCCATTTCCGACACGATTGCTTGGTGGAATATTTTGAGAGATTTATTGGGGAATAAAATGTTAGATATAGGTTTGGCAGTACATAGATATTTATTGCATGTTACGACATGATATCTCGATGACAACAATAGCAATTTTTAATAGTTAAATATGCAGTATCTTGGTCAAATTTGTTAATGAGAGAAATACACTTAGTTAATCGAGAAGTACAGTTTCGATGTAATACCCCTCATCAGTACGACTTTTGTGTTCTAATAATTTATTGTAAATTCAAAGTAATTAAACTATTAGGACTCCTTTCTTTGCTAATCTCATTTCAAAGCTGGAATATGCAATATGTAACCTGGTACCCTGTCTAAAGTGTTCAAACTAGGCCACGAGAGCGAATCCAATACTTGAAGTATCTCTCCCTGTCTTCTTGTCTCCTTATCAAATGTCGATTTTATTATTCCACGCCTGGATTCAAGAGACTTAATTCATATCACCACGATAAAGACCAATATTTTCAGACTCAGCAGTACATACGTATGTTTTACCATTAATCTATTGTATTGTAAACTCCAGCTCTTTATTACTATTGTACTTTTATTGGAATTGTTATTTCTTTTTGTTCTTTTTGGGTTAGTTCCTATTGGGCATTTATTGGGTTGGAAACTAAGTACTTTCGGCTTTTACTGATAGAGAGCGTTGCTTTATTTTCTGTATAACGTATGTTAGTGCTGTACTTTACCGCTTGTCGCGTGATACTAGTCACATTGACGTAACTTCAGAAGCAAGTAGTGCGTGATTTTTATTAAAGCTATTAGTTGTGGGTTAATTTTAAATGGAGTGCAGAAACGAACATTTTCGACATATTTTACTATTTTATTTCCGTAAAGGAAAGAAAGCTGCTGCGGCTCACAAAAAGATATATGAAGTTTATGGTACTAATTGCTTAACAGAGCGCACGTGTCAGAATTGGTATAAAAAATTCCGTTCTGGAGATTTTTCCCTCAAAGATGAGCAACGTTTAGGTCGGCCTACTGAAGTTGATGATGACTAAATCAAAGTCATAATTGAAGAGGATCGTCATATCACTGTTCGAGAGGTTGCAGAAAGGATACATGTATCGCACACAACAATTGAAAAATATTTAAAATGTCTTGAGCTAGTTAAGAAGCTTGATATTTGGGTACCTTACGAATTGTAAGAAATTCATTTAACACAAAGAATCAACTTTTGCGATATGCACCTTAGACGAAATGAAACCGACCCTTTCTTAAAAAGAATCATCACTGGTGATGAAAAATGGGTCCTGTACAGTAACATAGTTCGAAAACGATCATGGAGCAAACACGATAAACCAGCTCAAACCATATCGAAAGCTGAATTGCATCCAAAAAAAATCATGCTGTCAGTTTGGTGGGATTACAAAGGCGTTGTGTTTTTTGAGCTGCTTCCAAGGAACCAAACGATCAATTCTGATGTTTACTGTCAACAATTAATAAAACTGGATGAAGCAATCAAAGAAAAACGGCCAGAATTGTCAAATCGGAAAGGTGTAGTTTTCCACCAAGATAATGCAAGACCTCACACATCTTTGGCAACTCTTGGGAAATTATTGGAGCTTGGCTGGGAAGTGATGCCACATCCCCCATACAGCCCTGATCTAGCACCATCTGATTACCATTTATTTTGAAGTTTGCAAAATTCTTTGAATGATAAAACTTTGACAAATAACGATGACCTTCACTCGCACTGGATCACTTTTTTGCTGATGAGGACCAGAAATTTTATGAGCGCGGATTCATGCAGCTGAAAGAAAGATGGCAAAAGGTCATTGAGCAAAATGGAAAATATGTAATTTATTAAAAACTTCTTTGTTTAAAAAAAGTGTTTTATTTTATACTACAAAACCGAAAGTACTTAGTTGCCAACCCAATATAATAAATTATTATTATTATTAAGCAGCGCTTAAAATTCTGGCAAATTACAAAGTCTGCTATAAAATCAACTGATCTATTTGTTACTATTACATTTAAAAAGCATTTTTTAGCCTCTGAACTATTTTCCGTGGCCCCAACGTCCACCTTAAATAATTGTAAAATTCAATCTCACAGAAAACAATGTTTGATGTGTTACCTTATACAGGCAATCGCATTATCTCTCTCATTGTATATTGCTTGACAAACAACCACTCGAAACAAGGGAAACATCCCACGATGGACGAACTGAAGCGCCCTCTCCCCCTACGAGGATTCTAAACACAAAAATCACATAATTAAAAAACAAACACAGCGGTAAACATTAAACGCCGACCGATTAACTTACCCCTCAAGCAGAGCAAAGTAAATATTACGGGGAAAGAACTCCCTGCGCACATGGTAAGAGGGCTTTAGCGCCACATACTCACCAGTACGTATCCAGTGTTAAAAACCAACCCTCTGATATCATATTACAAAAGCTACCGGTACAGACTAAATCTGTTATTACCGCCGGTCTAAATATATCACATTTGACAGTCGCTTATTCGACTTTTAGTTGTTTTATGTTTAACTTCTTGCCAGGGGATGTTTCTAATGTAAATTCAGGTGTTTCTGTGTGTATTCCTTGTCCTTAGATGGAATTTTCAGAACGACGGAACGGGAGAAAAGGGTTGATCCTCTTTGCACGACTAAAGTACAACTGGAGGAGGCTTTATCTGTATGATAGACAGCTTAAGTGTTCGACAGTTCGGTCAGTTTATGAAAGTCAATGCGAAGAATATAAACGATTTGATTTTCGATATTTTTGCATGCTTGCCGATGTAAATAGGGGCGAAATGGATTTCTGTGATGGTGATGTTATGGTAACTGTAGAGAAATTACCGATGCAAGTATTTTAGTACGCACTGTATGGTAAATAGTGTGTTTAGAATACGAAAATGTTGAAGACCTTGGATCATCATAAATAAACTGGCTCTTTTAAATGCACGAAGCGAAATTTTATGCCTCGTAAATGTTTCGGTCATTTAAAATAAATAAAAAAATATCTCTTCACCAAACAAAAATTATTTTAAATAAAATTAAACACGTATTTAGATAGTTTATTCTAATTGACACTAGATTGAATCAATACCCCTGTGGTTTACGCTGGAAAGTAATATGGAAGTGTATCAAGTGTCACATGCTAGTATAGATTTGATCACACGTTTGTAACTATAGAATTTGTTTCTTTCAGTTTTTGATCAAATTCCCCTTAGCTTGGATTCGGTTCGACATGCTGTCGATATAGGCTTTTACGGTGTCCTGCAGCTTTCTGCTTTTTCCAAACTTTTGCAAGACTTTTTCGTAAACCCCTTAAATTGGGATTTTTGGGACGAGTAAACCATAGATCCTAAAACACCTTAAACACTCTGGATTGGATTAAGTTCCGGTGAATTTCCATACCAGGTTACTGATATACTGAAATCGTGTGAAATATCCTGGACAGATTTCTTCATAGGACATGGAGCCCCAACTAGAATAAACATAAAAGGATATTCCTCTACTTCTAGTGAAGTAATGAATGGCATCAGAACAGTTTCTATTACATTTTTGTATTGATACTGGTTCATTATTCCTTAGACAAAGTGCAGAGATCCTGCTCTAACCCCAGTGACCATACCATCACAGCGGAAGGATGCTTAACACTGTGCTATACATTCTTTTCCAAAACATTCCGAAGGTGTTCTTCTTAAAAATTTGATAGATTCTGTAATCGCCTCGAGTCGTAGCCCCTTACTGAACACGACAAGTGTTTGAGAAATTAGCAACAGTAACGCGCGCAATATAAGAAGATATTTTTAAAATGTTTGCGATGTAATTTTATATGAAGATCTCTCACCATTCTCGAATACTAAAATGTTGAAGCATATAGGCTAGCTGTAGACGCTTTTCCTTCATTAATTCAGTTAAACATGGGTTCTTTTCCAGATACCGTTATATTGGATAACTGCAGATGTAACAATTAATGAGCCTAGAGAGGGGAAATTTTTTTGGAAAAAGATTTTTTACCGTTCAATGACAAATTTTAATAGAGACTGGTTGATTAACTTAATCAATTAAGGTTAATAGAACCCCTTTCCACAATAATTTTCTCATTTCGTATACGTATTTCAACAACCAAGTTGTCATCAACGGCAAATCATTAATGACAGTGTCGCACCTATAAAATTACTGCAAAAACGGCGCAGACACAAAGTAAGTAGTAGATTTATACTTAGATAAACGCACATCGTAAATTCATTTCACATACTTTAAATTGTCTTTAACTATTATAGGATATTCGAATAAAATAAATAAATAATATAAAACATGCAAGTATTTTGCAATTGCAACGCTTTTAAGCAAGAAACAGAATGTATTGACAGGTTTCAACTTGTACAGCACTTCGGTTCAGCGCCTGTGTTCAGCGCCTGCGCGAACCGCCACTACTTAAGCGTATAAAAGCGCGTATGCGAGCGATTTCGACTATAGTTAGGTTTTGCCATTTTCTATATCGTAGCTAATTTTTTTCATTATGCGTAATAATGGAAAGGCAACACGATTCGACTCATGCACAAGTTTGGAGAGCCATAGGTCAATCGGACGGAGACAGTTAGCTGCTGAAGTTTTTGCAATTTACCAAAACGTTAACCAAAGTGTGATTTCGCGTTTGTGGAATCGGGTTTTAGAAACTAGATACGAGGGAGCGTTTTTATATTCGCGGAATGAGCGGGTTGTAGAGGGGTGAGTAGGCGCATTGGGGGCGTGGCCTGTGCAGCGACTCATGATTAGTATAAATACAAAGTTTCATTGTTATTAGACAGTTAGTCTTTGAGCTATCGTCAACCAAGTAACATAATCAGGAGTGAAAAGTGAAATATGGAAAAAATCGAATATCGTGCCGTTATAAAGTTCCTTACCAGGCAAGGAAAATCAGTCGCGACCATAATGAATGAGATGTCATTGGTTTACGGCGACTCTTGTCCAGGAAAAACCATGGTGTACAAGTGGCATAGTTTATTTAAACAAGGAAGGGAATCCCTTGAAGACGACCCGAGGCCGGGCAGGAGCATTGAGGTGACCACGCCAGCACTTATCCAAAAAGTTGAACAAATTGTACTCGAAGATGCTCGACTAAAGAAGAAACAACTCGCAGAAATGGTTGGAGTGTCCAATACAACAATTTTTAAAATCCTACACGATCATCTCGGCATGTCTAAGGTCAGCGCAAGATGGGTGCCGAGAATGCTCACGCCGCCGCAAAAACAACAGCGCGTAGAGTATTCGCGTGCATTTTTGGACCTCTGTAATGAAGACAAGGATGGTGTATTGAGTGGAATTGTTACTGGAGACGAAACTTGGGTTCATCATTATGAACCTGAGTCCAAACAAGACTCCATGCAGTGGCATAAAAAGGGCACAGCACCTCCCAAGAAATTTAAAGTGTCACAATCAGCTGGGAAACTGATGGCAACGGTATTTTGGGACTCGGAAGGAATATTGTTGATTGATTATAAAGATAAAGGTGTTTCTATAACCGGAGAATATTACGCTTCAATATTAGAGCGACTAAAAGAAGCCATTAAAGAGCAAAGACGGGGAAAATTGACAAAAGGTGTTCTGCTTTTGCACGACAACGCGCCCGTCCACAAGAGCCGGGTTGCGTTAGCTGCCCTGCATAAGGTGGGCTTCGAAATTGTGAATCACCCACCCTACAGCCCAGATCTGGCCCCGAGTGATTATTACCTGTTTCCGAAAATGAAAAAAGAGCTGCGGGGTAAAAATTTACTGCCGATGATGAAGTCAAGGAGGCAGTTTCGGCGTATTTTGCAGGTAAAGAGAAATCATTTTTTATGAGGGTATAAATAAATTAATTGAAAGATGTGAAAAATGTATCCGTCTTACAGGTGAATATATTGAAAAAGAAAAATAATTTGGTTTTTTTATTTCCACCCCTTGTCCCCCATTCCGCGAATATAAAAACGCTCCCTCGTATGTTCAGAGAAGACGAAGACAAAGACGCCCAGCATCTACAACATCAAGAGATGTTCGATACCTAACAGAATTTGCACGTGGAAACCGCACTCATAAAGCAATGCAGCTTAGGCATTGACGGGTCTCAACTTGTACAGCGCTTGGGTGCAGCCACCAATTCATGAGAGTATAAAAGCACGTATGCGAGCCACCTCGACTACTAGATTTTATCATTTTCTGTATCATTACTAACTTTTTAACTGTAATTTTAGGTAATAATGGAAAGGTAACACGATTTGGCTCATTCACAGGCTTAGAGAGCCATAGCTCAATTGAAAGGTGGACGGAGACAGCAAGATGTTGCTGAAGTGTTTGCAGTTAGCAAAATTGTAATTCCGCGTTTGTGAAATTGGTTTTTAGAAACTGGAGATGTTCAGAGAAGACAAGGACAAGGACGTCCAGCATCTACACTCATAACGCAACGCAGCGCAGAAGTGAGTTGGCTGCTGCTACGGTAAAAGTAGCATCAACTCAAGCAATAAGAAATCATCTTCATAACGTTGGCATGTATGCTCGAAGACTCCTAGTATGCGTTCCACTAACTGCTCTGAATATGAGCTGAGCAGCATAGAAATTTTAATCACGATGACTGGGCACAAGTATTGTTTCGTGACGAATCCAAATTCCTCTTAAGTCCAGATAATAGGCGTATTTTAATTTGGCACGAAACTGAAACACGTAATCAACCACGATTTGTGTGAGAAAGGCCGCAAGATGAAGGAGGGAGTGTAATGATATAGCCTGAGATAAGCGTAGGAGGTCATACAGACCTTTATGTGATACAGAATGGCAATCTGACTGCTCAGAGGTATCGAGATGAAATTTTTAAACCCTTTGTTCTTCCGTACGCTGGAGCTATGAGCGGAAGATTTTAGTTTAATGGATGACAATGCTCGTCCATATCGAGCAAACATCGTGAACAACTAGATTGAACAATTGGGAATCAATGGAATGGACTAGCTAGGAAATTCTCCTGATAGTAATTTTATCGAACATGCTTGGGATCCCTTAGGAAGACGTGTTGCAGTAAGAAATATACCACCGCGTACAATTCAGGAACTTCGAATGGTTCTGATAGAAGAATGGAATGATATTCCACAAGAATTTTTGATGTCCTGATTAAAGCAATGCTGATGAGATGTCAAGCCTTTATTGTCGTTCGTGGAGATCATATCCATTATTAACAATAGATTTTTCGTCATTTTATCAATAAAACTTCTTATAAAGACTCATAATTATGTACTCATTTAATGATATTTATTCACACTTTTGCCTTAGTAGCTTTATAATGTGCACAAGCAAGTTCAAGCGCGCCAATGCGTTCGATTTCTTATTTAAAAACCTTGTAATTAAATGTAAAAATATTTGCTAGATGCTGCATTCTTTATTTATTCTATTACAATTTTTCCAAATATCCCCTAATTGTTTTGAGCAGTGTAGTAGGTAGTCTTCATTTTCTTGTCTGCCTTTTTTATGTAATTTATTTCATTTGACAACGCGAATTCCATTTCGTTGAATAAAGAACGCGGCATTAATATTTAATACGATTTCCATATAAACCTCCACATTTCAGCATTTTTTACACGACGACGCATAGAATACAAACAAGACAACAACGAAGGTTTCTTAGCGCAACGCGCATAAAGACACTCACACGCACGCACTTACAAAGAAGAAAACAGATTACTACTTTATTCCTACAAATAACGGTAACGCTAAAACCGCTTCGAGTGGTGCACGCAAGTGACGTTTCTCTCTTCCACACCACGTACATACACGAGTACACCAACATACACATAATTGCGAATCGGTTACGGCCAGTAGGAGATATTGCCTCGCTTACACATATTTGAAATTCAATTTAAAAACCGAGCAAATGGAGTTGTTAATGTTACATTGTCCGCCGCTCGGAGAGATACGAGCGAGTCGGCGGAACCATTGGGCGGTAGAACTACCTCTTTAGTTATGTTGAGTGACACAGCCACCTCACACACCCTTGTTAGTCCGCGAAGAAGACCCGATCTTGGTCCCACTTTACATTCAATGAAGATATCGGGACCAGTATAATAAGGCAAATAGACAGCGGATTCCGTAGCGGGATATCTATCACCAAGGCAGTTATTTTTTTGCCTATTTGGAAAACGGTGGTGCTTCTGTTGCTGCTGGTGCTGTTGCTGGTAGTGGAGACCGTAACTTTCTTTTTTTTATATACAGAATCGAATCAATTTTTTATCGGGTTTCTTTCTTTTTCCAGCTCTTTCTTATGCGACTTTTTTTCAAACCCAGCAGCCGTCGTCTTCGGGGTTATTATATGCTTTATGGATTTTCGATCTTGAAGAGCTAGTTATTCTAAGGGCTTATCGTGTAATTTACATAAAACGAACTAGATGACCCCTTCAGATAGCGCTACCTAGATTTAAATACACTAAAAAGAAGAATTTTCTTAATTCAACAAACTATTGAATATCATTTTCTTAATAAGCTAAATTAACCAATAATTACTTAAATAAACATGATAATGACCGTATTTTTACCTATCCAGCGATCCTTCCGCTTAACTTTCAGGGTGCTAAACTAATTAATTAATCGAATACCTCAACTGTCTCTTCCCGCGTAGAAAATCGTTGACCACGAAATTTATTATTATGCGTGTGGGAACAAAAAGAAATCACAGGGTGCTAAATCAGGGCTGTACGGCGAATGGCTCATCAATTCAATGTTTTGCTCGGTCAAATAGTCAATTGCTTGAACCGACCTGTGAGAGCTCGCATTGTCATGGTGGCGAATGATCTGTGGTTTTCGGTTTGTTTTCCTTATTTCTTCAAAAACTTTTGGCAAACAAATAGTTGTGTACCATTCGGAATTGACCGTTCTACAACTCTCTAAAGGCACAGTTGCATCGAAACCGGTTTTTCCGAAAAAACAGGCGATCATTTGTTTTGATGTACTTCGGGAGCGAACAACTTTGGTTGGTTTTGGCTCATCTTAGACTACCCACACGGTCGACTGCTGTTTACTGTCGGGCTCATACGTATATTCATCACTTGTGACGACTTTGCAAACGTTCTTTGAAGCACCGCCATTGTATTTTTTGTTCATTTCTTGGCACCAATCGACGCGAGTCTTTTTTTGAGCCGTTGTCAAATTATGTGGTACCCAACGTGAACATAGCTTCTTAACGGCTAAATGTTCAAGCAGGATCTTATAAACGCTGCTGTTACTAATACCTAGAGATGTCTCGATCTCACGATATGTCACATGACGGTCTTGCATTATCAATTCAGACACTGCATTAATGTTTTCCGACACAACAACATTTGTGGGACGACCTTCACGAAATTCATCGTTCAAAGAACGCCGTCCAAGTTTGAATTCTCTATACCAACGATATACTGTAGTTTTTGATGGCGCTTCATCACCGTATAAAGAATTCAGCTCATCGATGCATTCTTGTTGAGATAATCCACGCCGAAAGTTATGAAAAATAATTACACGAAGAAGTTCGCGAGTTAATTCCATTTTTTTCGCTGACATAAGATTTTCAAGTTACTGTCAACAATAGAAATAGCGACTGGATAATAAAACTGTCAAGGTAAATATATTGACAAAAATGACAAACTTCATGATGCAATCATCAGATCGGCGGCAGTTCCCGAAATATAAACGGCTACCCTCGTATAATACGCCTTTAGGGGTATAACAAAAAAATTGTCGAGTGTATGTGAATCCTTCATATAAGTGTGTTGTATTTAAGAGATCTTAAAAGCGTTATTACCACACTTCATAAACCACGTAGCTCCTCCACTCAACATCTCTTTGAAAAGGAAACCCACGAACATCCTTTGCTACCTAAACACATAATTTAATAATCTATTTAGATTTTAAGTGCTTTAACAGTTTAAAATATCCTGCCCTTCGATTCCGACGCTTTTAAATACAAATTAATACCATTAACCAGGGGTTCCGAGAGTAACAAAATATTACTAGCAGCTACTTCGGTCGTTACAACCGTATCGTAAATATGTCTCCATCATTTCGAAGAGTTGAAATATCTTAATTAGGTGATGCTTTTTTGATAGCAATTAAGACGGCAGTTCTTAAGTGGTAGCGGTAAGTGTCGACAGATGTCTTATTGCCCTGCACCTGTATTTACAGAGGACCGCTAATGTAAGCCAGAGCGGATACAGATAATTCAAAGTGCAAAAAAATGAGTTTGAACGAATAAGATTAACATGTCGTTTGCATTTATGAATTCTGCTGTTAATATGTGTCTCAAATAAAATTTAAATGTTCGACGACAAATTGCGTGTGGTTTCAATAAGTGTGATATTATTCTTGAATAAAATATGCATTCGTCTAAAAAAGTAATTAAAAATTACGCTTAAATTTGCTTTAAATATAAGTTTCTCTAACGGTATGGTAAACAATTTGGTAATTCTTCATCCTAGAACCGCGTTTTCGGTAATTCTGCTGCCGACGTTTTGTCTTCAGTAATATGAGGCATCCTCAAGGCCTAACTGCTGCTACTCCTTTCTCTGTTGTACTGAAGCTGATCTAAGTCTATGGTGGATAAGCTTACATAGGGATTTTTGTCACAGGTCAATGGAGTGCTACGGTTACGGTTGAGTTGTTTGAAGATAAAGTATTGTCGGGCGTTGTGTAAGAATAATCATCATCACGGTTTAGTTATGTATTAACTACATGTAATAGTTGATTGTTGAGGTTGACACTTTGTGAAATGCCATTACGCTAAGGACTAAATAATATACTTTGTCTCGATGATGTCCTAACAGGCGAAACTAGTCGCAGTTAAAATAACGGGTGTTTTTTTAAGAGTTTGAGAAGTTTAAATGATAAAACAAGACAGAAATATTGTTGGAATAATTTTTTTTTTATTATAATCTGGTAGATAATTTCACGGCATTTATTTTTAAATATGAATTCCGGCATATGTCCGCCGTGGCTACGAGTTACATGGTCCATTCGATCAGTCCAATTTTTGATTACTTTTTCCAATAAATCTGGACGAATGGCGTCAATGGTGGCTTGAATATTGGCTTCCAATGCTTCAAGAGTTGCTGGTATGTCGGCATAAACCAATGACTTAACACAGCCCCATAAAAAGTAATTCATGGGCGCTAAATTGCACGAAAGAGGGGGCCAGTGAACAGAACCACTTCTGGAAATAAAGTTGTCACCAAATTGATATTGCTGTATGGCAAGTTGCGCCGTTTTATTGGTACCAAATGTCGTCGATGTTTAGCTGATTAATTTTTGAAAACAAAAATTCTGTCAGCATCGCTCGATAGCGCACACCATTCACCGTAACGGCAGCTCCTTCCTGATTTCGAAAGAAATAAGGACCGATGATGCCACCAGCGTGTAAACCGCATCAAACAGTTACTTTAAATGGATGTGATGGTGATTCGTTAACGGCTTGAGGATTTTCTTCGCTCCAAATAAGGCAGTTTTGCTTATTGACGTAGCCATTTAACCAGAAATGAGCTTCATCACTAAACACGATTCTTTGATAAAAATGCTCATCTTCGACCAGTTTCAAATGAGCCCAATCAGCAAAAATGCGACACAAACGATGGTCGTTTGGCTTCAATTCTTGCACTAGCTGTATTTTATAGTCACGTAGGTCAATATCCTTACGTAAATTTTCGACGTAGTCGAAGGACAAAGGCCAACAATTTGAGAACGACGACGAATCGACATTTCGACGTCTTCTTCAATACTTCGCGCTACAGCAGCAATATTCTCTTCGGTACGCACATTTCTTTGTCTTGTTGATGGTTTTGAATCGAGAAGAGTAAAATTAGTGCGAAAACGATCAATAACTGCACGAATTGCTTGTTCACTAGGCCGATTATGTTGACCGTAAAATAGACGAAGTGCTCTATGAACTTTGCGAACAGATTTATTTTTTCAAAGAAAAATTTCCACAATTTGGAAGCGTTGTTCTGGCGTTAAACGATTCATGATCACTTGCCAAACCTTACTGAACAGAAGTGTCAACACAGTTTATCATTATCAGCTATCAAACTACAGTTATCGATATCGATAGTTCTCCTGCAGCTTAAAAAACACCCATTACAATGTAGTGTGAAATTGTTATATTTATTCCTTAATATTGTAACTGCAGAGTAATTTTATTATTTCATGTCCACTCCTGTTGGGCAATATATAAATTATTATTATTATTAATGGAATTTGATTATTTTAAACTACAGTGTAGCAATTCTAACGAAATTATGTATAAAGATATTTTTAATTTGTTCAAATTAAGCCATTTTACCAGGTGTACCGGAAAGTTATTACCGGTTTTTCTAACAGATGTCGCTAGGCTTAAGTATGCAATGTTATGATTTGACACATACATATGTCATTTTATTTTACTGACGTCAAGATTCAAAGCCATACATTTTATATTTTGCGAAAGTAACTGTAAAATGTCGAGTTTCTTGTCTGGAAAAACGTATTTGTGGTACGCATTACTTTTCTTATTTAATCTAAAGAAAAAAGCTGCTGAATGTCATCGTTTGCTGGTAGAAACTTACGGTGAGCATGCTCCAACTATAAAAATATGTGAGGCGTGGTTTCGACAATGCAAAAGTGGTGATGCAAGACAGAGAATGTCTAGTAGATCGAAAAAGTTTGAAGATGCGAAATTTCAGGAGTTATTGGATGAAGACGCAACCCAAACTCAAACACTCAAAAACGATTGGCAGAAGCGTTGAATGTGGCCCAAGAAACACTTAGCAACCGATTACGAGCAAAGGAAAAATTCCAAATGATGGGAAAATGAATGCCACATCAATTGAATGATGGCAAATGGAAAATCGAAAAATCGTCTGTGAAATGCTACTTCAAAGATATAGTCGGAAGTTATTTCTGCATCGAATAGTAACGGAGGATGAAAAATGGATTTATTTCGAAAACCCTAAACACAAAAATCATGGTTATCACTTGGCGAAGCCGGTACATCGACTCCAAGGCCAAATCGCTTTTATCACAAGACAATGCTCTGTGTTTGGTGGGACCAGAGTGGCTTGGTGTATTACAAACTATTGAAATCCAGTGAAACAATTAATACTGATCACTACCGGCAACCACTTATCAATTTAAACCATGCATTGATAGGAAAACGTCCAGAATGGGTCCTAAAACATGCTAAAGTGATTTTGCAACATGATAACCGTCTCAAACAGGAAAACCGGTCATGGAAGCGCTGAAAGCACTTGGATATAATATCGCACCTGTCGTACTCTCCAGACCTTACTCCGTCCGACTATCACTTTCTTGCATCAATGGGACACGCGGTTGCAGAGCAACACTTCGCCAATTTCGAAGGAGTTAGAAAATGGCTCGATGAATGATTTTGCTCAAAGGACAAACAATTTTTTTAGGATGGCATCCACAAATTGCCTGAAAGATGAGCAAGATGTGTAAAATCAAATGGCCAATACTTTGAATAAATAAATTTTTCCATTTTCTTGAAAATTTTGTAAATTTTGTTACGACAAAAGCCGGTGATGACTTTCCGGTACACCTGGAATAATTGCAAATTTTGTAGTGGAAAATATGTCCATATAATTGGCATTACTATTTAATTTAATGAAACACTTCTATGAGTTAATACCTTATAATGAAATAAATTAAATAATCTATAAAAATGTCTATAAAAATTCCAGTTAATTAAAGAAACGTTGAAGTAAAGCTAAATGTAAAAATAAAGAGGAAAATGCCCTTTTCTCTAAAGAACAAGTAAAGAAGAAAAAAAACTTTATTGCACTTGAAACTTGGCCGAGTGTTGATGCTTCTGTTGGAAAACTCTCATAACCATCAAAAAATAATAATTTCTTTTCCCCTGCTCGGGTTGCCCGGGCAACGCTGTCCTGGATCTACACACAATTGCTATCTGGAAGGCCTCCCTAATATGTGGTTGGTCGTAGCCATTCTGCCGCGATTTTATACATCATTTTATATTCATTGGATTTCATTTTCTGCGTGCGAACAACCGCCGGAACTTTCCTTCAACATATAGACACACACACGCACCAACACATATGCGAACGCACGCTCGACATAGGCCGCCCGCTCTGTCATATTATCTGCGAGATTTTTGAATTTATGTTCTGGGGGATTTTCCACTTTTTATGTCAGTATTTATCGACAAATAACGCCCAATATGTGATGAGATATATTTTTATTTGAAAGATTTATAAAAAAAAGACATTTAATGTGGGTCGATTTCATGTAATACATTTTACTATACCATCAATTTTTTTTTAATGCATCATCTTAATATGTTATTGACACCGCAGACATCAATAAATATGAAAAACTATTTATTAATAATTTACATATCTCAGAGATGAACATAATTACTTAATATTTCAGTATAACTTGGCGTAGTTTTCCAGGTATGACACTGTTTAATTATCTGCTGTTGATGACAACTTTGTTGCCGAAAAACATATGCCGAATACAAAAGTTAATGTGGAAAGGGGTTATATATCAATCTTCAGTAATTCAGTATAACTTGTTTATGTATTTGTTTTTCTTTCGATATAAAAAATATAGAATGTTAAAGTATTTATATTTTCAAGGAACCAGAAGTATCTAAAACAATCTACTTTGTCAAATTACTTCATGGCAGCACACCGCTGAGGTAACAATGGGTTACGTATTTCGTGCAATATTGCTTTATTTATTACAAGATGCGAAA